>CM034008.1:15862188-15873088 GCA_019603395.1 Cyrtorhinus lividipennis
GCGTTGTAATCCCTCCGTACCGTAATTCTCCCCACAACTATGAAAGCCTGGATGTAGTGGTAATAGAAGGTTTCCAGAATATCTGGTATTAAAATGTATGGGGTTAGTTCCGTTAGGGCATGCCGCCTTTCCTCTACATTAGAGGAACCATCTTCCCCAAAATATTTGGGGTTGTGGCCTGTGGTGGGAGGTAGACGGGTGCTTCCTCTTATTATGTAATATATCAGAAAATCTATTCAGCTCGATTATCGACTTTTACGCATATTTTTTTAAAAATTTCAGCTGTGGGATCAAACCGCATGCCACGAAGTGCGAGTTTAATGGGACAGTCATGTCGGGGGGTGGACAATATTTCTCGTACCTGCCACGGGGCTCTGTCAAATACAAATGCCATGCCAACTGGATCTGACCGTCAACAATGAACAGGAGAAAAATACTAGAAGACGAATGAACTCAGAACTGACACACACACGCGCGTACAGGGCACAGCCGAAAATTCCTTGTATCTCTCATCTGTCTCCCGTCAGACGGCATTTCACCTTTCAACTGTTCCGGAAAAGTATTTAGTTTGGGTGCCTCGAAACTCTTCCTCGCTCCATTCTTTCTGGTTGAAGATGGATTTCTTCAAGCTTACCTCGTAACAACGTTACCCCGTTTCCAGCTTAATAAATAGAGAGACAAGAAAGCCGAAATTCAGACGATTTATCTTCCTTTCGTCCAAGTTCGTAAATTAGGAGAGTTAATAGCAAAAAGTATTCCCGAGCAAGCGGAATTCACTGCATGCAAGCAAATAGTTCATATCACTTTGTCAAATATTCAAGGAAGAAAAAAATGTCCATGCCAAATACACATTAAGAACATGTTGGGTATTGGGCTCCTGGCACTCCCGTGGTTTGCCGGCGCGTTGGCAGCCTCATGGGCACATATTTTTTCGTTCTTTTATTCCCCGGTCTATTCCGCTATTAATTGAGTTTGAGAATTCAATGACACAGGGGCATGTTTTCAAAGGACGATAAATAATAACATAAATAGTAATGACAACATATTCTCTGGCTGTGACCTCGCCACATGGAAGTATCCGGTTTTCTCCGCAAATAGTCGTCATCTTTTTCGTCTCTTCTCGTAGTTAGGGCATTTTATGAGTCGTGGCCTGACACCTGGAGGTTGTGTGTCGACCCACGCAGGATGAAAACAGAAAAACCGGTGCATTTTCGGAACGAAAGACAAAAAATAACTTCAAAGTAACTAGTTATGAGGAAAAACTCGGCCAACTAACGCTCCGGCAATCCACTGGAGTGTGCTGCCATCGATGTTATGTTTACTGCTTCCAAGCATTCACTCACCTCAGACTTTTGTTTTGCGATTAGAATTTTAATTTGCGATAGGAAAAACTACGCGAAGAATGATTTAAATCACTAGATAGAAACAAGCGGATTCGCATGTGTATTTTGAATACTCTGAATTAGCGCTCCTGGTTACCAGTCAAAATTGTGATTTCACACTCTGGGTTGCTGAGCGTTGCAATTAATGGAAATCCAATATTCGGAGAGCTCAGGAGGAATTCTGCTGACGTTGGTATACAGTATTGGTCAGGATGATAATCACAGATGAGATCACTCAACATTCTATGCATTAGATTATGAATATATTCCTAGCGCTCAACAAGGTTTGCTTCAGTGTTTTGTTATTGACTAAAATCTCGCTTCTTCGCAGGAAAAAGTGCTCAATGGCTCGTGAAAGAGTAAAAGGCACGCGTCAGAAGGAGATTGAAGCTCGAGCATAACTCCCAATGAACGGGGGAGTAATATTTCAAACCGGGTCAAGCCCGGCAAGAGGGGAGAAACGAGAAAAGAGAAAAAAAATGCTTTGAAAAGCAGAAAAGAATAAAAATACTGAGTAGTGGTTTGAGGGGGGGGGGGGGGGGCTCCGGAAACCTCTAAATAAATTACCCTGCCAATAAACTTGGAAGGTTCCCCATCAATTTAACGATAGGTGGGGGGAAAGGTGGCCTCGTTCAGTAAACCGTATTCCCTCGGCTATTTGCCAGACGAGCGGACGCATCTCATCCGTTTTCCTAGATAACGAGCCCATCTGGAATTCCACTCCGTTTAAATACACGGAGAAAAATCTATCTGTATTCGACTTGACGTTCAACGACCAACGAAAGGGAATAATATACCTGGTTACGCCATGCACGGAGGTTCCATCCATCTGAAACTAGTTATCTCATATCACCCTCGTCTATCTCTTGAATTATGTGAGAGCTTTTGAAAGTAGATGCTCTCTAGGGGTTGTTCGTAACCGTGTAACTCTAAGAGGCCCACGTAGCTGCACTGGAATGTGTTAAACTTTTGAAAGCATCCGTTCTGACTAACGGAGAACTTTACCCGCTTCTTCACAAATTTTTGAGTAAACCTAAAAAGTACTCCAAGCGTACCTACATGAAAAAAACTTAGAATGCCCATATGAATTCTTGCTAAAAACTAAATTTTCTTTGCGTTTAAAAAGGAATTTATTCTAATATTAAACGTCGCGTTCTACAAATAAAATACCTATAAAATTGTGTGAAAATGTGAGGTTTTGCATCATCTTTGCAATCTTTCGCAACTGAAGGAGTCCAATTTAATCCAAGGCAGGTATTTTTGAATTAAAATAGAGCGAATGGAGTAAGTAGCGACAGCTTGCTATTAAAAGAGCATTCTTTCAAAACGATTTCATTCGAAAGATGGCTAAAAGCATCTGAAGCTCACAATAAAATTGTCTTTAAATTCTTCATTTCATCTGATTGTATAGGTCAAAATTAATTAGCAAATGATCCCCAAATAAAATTTTTGTTGAGTTTATGCACGAATATATAGCAATTTTCATTTTAGATCTACTGGGTTTGACGTGGAATTTGGATAATTTTGAAAGAAAGCTCTTCATTTTATTTCATACATTAAAAGCCAATCAGGAAAATGGTCGTGGCGTCACCAGGAAAAATTTACGACTGCCAACGAGTGATATCAGATTGGTGGTTGAAGTTAAATTTGCAGCAACAATTTTAACCGTTTAACCTTCGGGCAGGCGCTTGGGCATTAATTTAGCCGCCTTTTCACTAAGAACGATCTTGCATAGAAAAAATAAATTCACGCGCAACAGGTATTTCCTAATTACAACATAAGACACCAGATGGCAGGTAGAATGAAGTAAAAGATTATTCAAGGAATAACCAACCAAAATTTATGTGTACATTTTTGTCATAATTTTAAGGTGGAACTGTTTGCAGTAGTTTGAAAGATGTCAGCATTTCCGATTTTATCATAGCAAGAAGTAGGTGAAAACAAGAAGGAAGGTGAAGTGGGTGAGATAAGAACAATGTTTGGTGGGTATGTCTACTTTTATTCTTTTTGTATCCCCCCTTTACGATTATTTCACTTGTTTGTGCTTTCTTCATTCCAGGGAGCGTTACCCCAGACCAGAATATATTGCTGATATGCTTTAAGAATTAGAGGACGAATAGGAGGATTAGAGAATCAAGTACAAAGAAGAACATCGTGCAGATGCTGCTGCATCTAAACAAAGACGAATTCGTGGTAGTAAGAAGAACAATAGAACCTCAACGACCTGCCACAAATGTGGAAAATATGTAAGAAAACCGTACGCAATAACAATTCAACCGAGAAAATCACGTGCAATTCGTGTGCAGAACCTTAACAAGGCCAAAAGGACGTGTAACTGTATATTGGAATACGAAATTTATTCCTTATTTGCAAAAGTGTTCTTTTTTTCTTTATTATTCATACTAGTTTTCAATATTCATAATCCATAAAATGATATTTAGTTGTTGCCGCGTTAGTCTTGTTGCAGAAAGGAGTTTTGCTGACCTGGAACCTTGATTTTCGCGGCAACAAATTTTGAAAAGTAAACTTGGGTAGGTAGGTGCTAGAGTACATTATGTACCCACTTTATTGTGTTACCGATATTATATTGTGATATTGAGTTATGTCAACGAGAGCTCTATGAAAACGAAAAATGTATTTTTGTTCTTGTTTTAAGAAATGTAGGTATACAACGATGGAAAATACAAGATGTATTTTGATACCTAAATGTGGTAAAGTGGCTGACCTAATTTTCTATCGGTTTTCATCACAACTCGTTACCCTGGCACTTTCGGAAAGTAGGTAATTATAGTTTACTCTCCTCTTAATTATTCTACGAATCCTCTGTAAAATGAGATTGTAGGTATTTTGCCTCTTCACCAAAGTATACAGAACACTTAGGGTCCCCGGTATTCGACCGGAATAACTAATGAGACGTCGTAATCTGGGAATAACTGAACCAACTAGGTACCTGGGCCACTGTGAATTATTCATTTGCCCCAGGATACTAAATCGATAACTCGGCATTTTGTCCTCAACCGGTGTCGTAATTTTAAAGCCGTTTAACTCGAAGTTTAGCTTGGGGAGCTTCTAGTTTATACATAAAGGAATCAGGTAATTCGTTCACCGAAGTTAATTTCGTTAATAATTTACATGAGTTGTGCTTTTACGTCTATCTACTTTTGAATATTTACTCTAGTGTAGAAGTTCCTTCTTTGCCGAAGAGAAAAAAGTCGTATGGAGTCGGAGAAACATTGATCGTCAGCTTACTTGAGGGGGATCTCATGTCGCTATACAAACGCACGAGACACGGCTCTTCAGGCGTAAATCAACGCAACGCGGTGCAAAATGACAAAGTGCTTTGAAAGAAGAGGAGTATTCTGTGACAGCCGACGGTGCTCTGAGCCCCTTGTGATCACTAGACTCGTATGAGCGTAATTAGAAATGCTTTCCTGCGCTATGATAAGCACAATTCCGTTGGATCAGTCTTATTTACGGCAAGCGACACTTAATTTCTCATACCGTCCCTGTAAATCCTGTAGTCAGTGTACAGCTCACTGGAAATCATTTGCATGAGTTAAAGGGGTGGAGGGTCTCCAAAGGTAGTCACAAGAGAAAAAGAGTTGAGACAGTTAGGTCAGGTCGGCAAGAGCTTGCTCAAACAGGATTGCTCCAGAATGTACGCTGCCTCCCGACTTTTACTGTAATTATTGTACATTCCTTAGCTAATGGCTTCTATAAATCAAAACCCTGCCCTGTCTCGTCTCTTCCTAAAGTCTACAATAGATAATTCCTCGTTGTTAATTAAGAAAAGTAAGCATTTTTGTTGGTTATAAATTATGTTACATTGTTATTTTTATTGGTACTACTCTAGCATCTCTTTCAGTTTCACCAAAATTTCTCTTTCCTTGGAAAATTTTGAATGTGGTTTTGGAAATTCCCAATCTTGCGTCTTATGGGTGTATCAAAGGAAGAGGGACAAATGGACAAAACCTTGTATCATGTCTTCATTTACCCAAACTATACAGGGTGGGGCAGTACATATGAAACGGGTTTGAAGGGCTAGGAATCGGCCTGTGGTAAAATTATGATGTTGGGAGGGGTCTCAATGTAACCTTCACATAATCCCGAAACATGCAGTTGCATTAGGCATGCCAATTCTATGTATCTCTAAGGAGGATTTTGCATAAAGATTTACCACTTTATCCCTGCAAGGTGCAGATCTTTATAGAACTGATGCCTCTTGAATATTGAAATCGTGTAAATCGTTGTTAGAGACCCGTTTCCGGCTCTAGTTGGTCCTTCAAGCTTTTCAGCCCGATCGGATCAAATCGAGGAAAGGAGGGATCAAAATTTAATTAAAAAAATGGATTTTCGAGATTTTTGGTGAACAAGGCGTGAGGAGTATCATTTTCCACTAAATTTTGGACGCTGAATCCATTGAGATGGGTTCAGACCGATTGGCGCCCATCAGAAGAGATATGTAATGGTCAAAATGGGAACTACCTTCCTAGGTATTTAAAATGTGGGTTTTCGAGATTCTTGCTACGCAGGCGTGTGGGGTAGTAAATATTGGACGCTGAATCGATTTAAATGAGTCCGGAACACTCTACACTCACTGTTTTCCCCCATTTTCACCCTGCTCCTGATCCAAGGATTTTTTTCTTTTGCCTTTCAAAACCAATTCATACTATTTACCACACTCTGTACGATTCAAATACAGGCTTTCTGTTTTATTGCACTTTAAAAGAATTCCAGTCATTTGAAACAGCCCCTGTAGGCCATGCACGACTGAAAAGTGAATAGAAGCTTCAGATATTTTACGCTGGGAAACTTCAAAACTCGAGAACAATTCTCCACCACGTCACCTTGGAATTAATCGAGTGACGTCTACCGTTTGCAGTTTGCAAGCGAGAAAATTAGTCATCATTGGCTCCGTCCTTTTCTTGGTCCCACGACGCTTTCGTTCCACGTCTTGCCTATCACACCATAACTTCGGATTGATCAAGTTATCAAGTTCATTTCCCTTGTTCGAAGAGGTTTCCCTTCGGTTAGTGCATCCCAACGGTCTCTAATTATTCATGTCTGAGAATTGGAGACTTGTAACAATGTAGTCCCGAATGAATAACAAACAACGTTTGCGGTCTCAGGTTGATTAGGATTGCCTCCGTCTATGAGCGGAGATGAATAGAGTCTGGTTGACTTCAGCATTTACCGCACAAGTGCTCGCTTGATATAACCTTGAAAATTACTCTCTATTGAAATAATTAGGCGTGTGGGGTATCATTTACCACTAAATTTTGGACGCTGAATCGATTGGAATGAGTCTCTATGCGCCTGGTCCGAGGAATAACCAACCCCCGTGAATGAATTTGCTGCGTTCTTTTCCTTGAAGCCGCTTATTTTGAGACTTTTACGCAAATATTTTTCTACTTCGTATGTCAGGTTGAAAAATGTAATAATAGAAAATCAAATTAAAATTGTAAAAAAAAGTTGCGCATGTATTATTAAGATTTAAAAAAAATTGTTTGTTTACTCCCATTTGGACGATTAGGAGGTAGATGGAATCGTGGGAGACCTTATTAGAAATCCGTGAGGTCTACTTCACCATGTAGAGCAGGCGCAGAATCGATTTAGCCGCATACTGATATTCTCCTTGAAGGCCCTATTTCCCACGGTCAAGGCGTAAGTAAAAATCGCTGTGAAAATTTTCACTTTTAATGACCCCAATAGGGTAGTGTAAGAAGGATCATCGGAAATAGCGTTGAAACCGCCAAAACCAGAGAATCCATTCTTTATTTGATGGAAATCCCACGGACGGTAATTGATCTTCCTCAGTCCTTCCTGGATGTCCTGATTTAGGAGCTTAGCCCTCGACGTGCGATCGATACGCGGGAGATTCAACTAGCGGGGTTAGTAACCTAGAGCATGAGTTATATATACGCTTAGACCTCCGTATATCAGGAGTTCATCACGCGTTTATCCCCCAAAAAGCCGAGCTCTAAGATGGCTTTCTCAAGCGAGCTGCTGGCTGCCACAAATCAAGGGGGACGAAATCTGTCTCTGAGCCTTGAAAAGCGTTTTCACCCCAACGACACCGTGACATTCTGATGAATTATTCCTCGAGGAAAATGGAACTTTAATGTTTCCGTGCAGCCTTGGAGGTCAGTCGGGCTGGGGAAAAAAATCTTGCGTCTGTTTCAGTGAGTGAGGAAAAACTCTATCCCTTATCCGGGCGTATTTTTTCAAGACAGTTTATCTAAGGGTTAGGAGGAAGAGAATCTATAAATCCTTGGTAATGTTGTGATAAGCGGAAGCGATGGCGAGTTAAGACCATGCGCTTCTCCAAGACTTCTCTAGGTTTTCGATCCTCCCTTTGATGCACGCCTAAGTAACGACCCCCTCCACCCCTAACAACGCCTTTTGCCACCTTCAAACCCAGTTTCTGATGGTATTCAAAGCTTTGATCAAAGAAATAAAAAAACTCCCGTACTTGGGAGTCAGTCCGCTTGAGGATGCGGGTTCTTCAGGGGCCAAGCCCGCATAGGCAGAGCTCTCAAGAAGAGGCAGGTGAAGCTGCGAGGCGGCCAGGTGAACAAAACGACCACCTCATACAAGCTGTGACCTCGATGTGGGATTCAGACCGCCAACAAAACCCAGTGGACGGGAGTTCTAAGGGATACGAGTAGTAAAGGAAGAATTCACATACAAATTGAACAGAACATACGAATACATCTGTTTCATCTGCTCTAAATAAGAACGTTTTTGGTTCAGCTCTAATTTTCTTCGTTGAGCAAAACCTTCCTACTTCGAAGTCCTCATCACTAATTGATATTTTTCCTATAAAATATCGTATCCGGGACATTGAAATTCGCTGATCAAGCTAACCCGTCAACAAGATTCGTGCCAGGCAGCATTTTGGATGACCAACGACCCAAATTGCAGCCTGCTTGGTCAGGTGAGGAAAAAAAAACAACTCTACTCCAAAAAATATGGCAGCTCATTTCAAGAGCCTGATTTTACCTATTACATCATCCGGTCTAGTAGGCATATAGAAAAGTGAGAGGTATCATCAGCCTATCATCAGCTGACTGATAAGAGCAGATAATAGCTAATGTCAACCCCCTCTAACGTCTCGGCTGCCATCATAATCATTGTTGTCCTATCTACGGGTGTCCTATTCGTTATGAACGACCAGATTTCTACATGTTTCACAACTCATTTCTGACTGAAAGTGCCTCTTAGCAATAATTTTCTTCGAGGCTTGTATTCAAGTAATTCGGTTTTAAGATTTTTTTCTAGTTCATTACTAATATGAACAACTCATTCAACTTCAGACCTCAAATTTAAGGATACCATTGGAAAGAGAGTGAAATTTCCTAACTTTCTAATGCCTAACAAAAGTTTTTCAGATGCACTTGAAAGTGGAAAAAGCAGTCCAAAAAATGTTTTTTGTTAAAACTTAAGAATGACCTATTTTTCAAACGCTCCCCAGACCTTGTTGCAGAATAGTGAAGGTAAGCAAAAATGCTTAAAAAGTCAGCTTGCCGACAGTCTAATTAATGTCTTTTGCACTCGAATTTGACAGCAAAAACCAGAATGCCGAAAAACGTGTTTTTTTCTGCTAAACCTAGAATTTTTATGAACAATGTAGGTTCTCTCGGGGATCTATTGAGTTTCGAGTACTTTTTTATGCTGAATCGAACAACATTAGTTAGGCATTGAAAAAAAGGGAAATTTAACGTTTTTTTTCCAATGGTATCCTCTAATTAAAGTTTATCCGAAAATTAGAGAGATGTTCATTTTGGTGACATGAGATCGAACATGAAACAAATCTTGAATCACAAATAACTCAAGACAACCCATAAAAAATAAATGAAACAATAAAAATTGGTTGGAAATGAGTTGAAACTGAATGGAACTGACTTTCAAGGAATTCGGAAATTCTCCAAAAATGAGAAAATGGTTGGGATTTAGATTGGAGGTTTAAAATGTGATTGTTATATTCCAACAATTCATTTTATCAATCTTCACTGCATAAAAAAAGGTTTATAGAAGGAGAGGAAGAGGAAGAAGTTAACCCGGTGCTACAGAAACTTGGAAGAAGTGAGGGGGGGGGGGGCTTTTCCTTCAAGTCCCCTGGCGGCCAAGTTCGGGATCGGTCGAAACGATCTGAGCGAGGTAAATCAGAGAAAAAAGAAACGGACAAGTGGATACCAACAAGTCTGGGTTGAGAGGACGGGCCTTTTTTTTTTTTTTTATAGATCGTCAACAACTTCAGAAACACGTCCGATCGGGAAAATGTTCGATCGGGGCTAGTTTTTGCCAAAAAACGCTGCAAATTCTTCCACAGTGGTTCAATAATCCTTGGAGCAGGATTATGGGGGAAACGGTGATTGTGGAGTGCCCAGGACTTCCGATCTCGAAAATTGGGTTTCAAAAAATTTTGTCCGATCCGGCTGAAAAGTTTCGAGGACCAACTTGAGCCAAAAAGGGGTGCCTAACCTGAATTTTAGATTCTTAGAAAATTCTATACTGCCAAAAAACGGTTTTAGCCCAATTGGGCCAAATTCGGGGAGGAAATGGGTAAAAAAATGTTTTTTTGATGCTTGATTTATGGGATTTCTTGGTACCTATGCATGCAAAGTATCATTTTCCATAAATTTTGTTCGCCAAATTGATAGGCGTGAGTCTCAAGATCATATTTGGGCGATGGAGGGAGGGTAGGGGTCAAAATTTGTCCTCCAAAAAATGGATTTTCAAGATTTTTAGCTGTCTAGGCTTGTGGGGTATCATTTTCCACTAAATTTTGGACACTGAATCGATTGGAATGGGTCCGGGACCCTCCACTTCCACTGTTTCTCCCATTTTCTTCATGTTAAAGAAATGAGTCTTCATGCGCCTGGTCCGAGGAATAACCAACCCCTGTGTAAGAATTTACAGCGTTTTTGACGTTTGTATGACGCGATCAGTTGGCAAGCGCGATGTAAATCCGTAGAATGTTCACTGAAATGTCTATATCTCGTTTCGTCTCCTTCGTTACGGACTAAACGCCATGGAAAAGTTATGAGACAACAATAGTTTGAACGTTGAGAATAAATATCGTTAGCGTGTGACGGAATATCCCGCGAGAGCTTTCATGTCGGGGCAAAACCGTATATTTTCTCTTATGTAAATGGCGTTTTTCGATGAGAAATCGAGTAGGAGTGAAGGTTCGATTGACCAACAGCCGATTGATTGATGGCGCGAATGAAACAAAAACTGAACGAAGGAAGAAGTCGAATTTCCGCCTTGAGGGGCCCCTATGTGCCTAGTTAACAGGCTTATTGTACCATCCGGCCGTTTCATTATCGTTCTCTTGGCCACCTTTTGTTTCAGCTCGACCTTAGATGCAACTCTTCACCTCGGTCCGGAAGAGTACTACGTTAAAGATCTCTGAAAACTGAGTACATTTCAGTCATTTTCACATTGCGGAGGCGGTTGTGGACAGTGAACTGAGAATGGTAAAGATGGGATTAGGTGTGCAGTTAATGTTCTCT
>CM034008.1:15880105-15911160 GCA_019603395.1 Cyrtorhinus lividipennis
TTCTGGGATGTCCCATTTGGTAATTTTAGCGAAAAGTTCGTCCACCGTCCGGTTAAGCAGTAAAAACGCTGTAAAATTCTTACACACTGGTTGGTTATTCCTCGGACCAGGCGCATGGAGATTCATTTCTCCAACATGGGGAAAATAGGGGAAGCAGTGGATGTGGCGGGTCCTGGACCCATTCCAATCGATTCAGTGTCCAAAACTTAGTGGAAAATGATGCCCCACACGCCTAGGCACCAATATTCTCAAAAATCCACTTTCGAAATAGGTAGTAGGTGCACATTTTCACCCCTACCCACTCCCGATGGGCACCAACTCGTCCTCGTGAGACGAAGGTAGTACTGAGTCCAGGTAGACCCAGTTCGAGGGTAGTTTGCTCAGAGCTCCGCGCGCAAGACGTTATTTGGTAATCATAAGGGGAAGCCGTGAATGAATAAATTTGGGATTACTCGGGAGGGGGAGTTTTGATTGTAGTCTACCGGTGTTGAGGGGTAATTGCACGATGTCAAGGTAGCTCCACCTATCGATGGGGAAGAGCAATATTCATTATTTAGCAAAGGGTTGGATGAGGTCTTGAGGAGGCGCTGAAGGCTGATTTACATGTCTCAAAGCGGACGGAGAAGTGCAACTTACTACATATTTAAGGATTACATCAGTCCTCTTTATGAGTCCTCGGGCCATAACGGCTTCCCGGTTCCTGAGGAGCTGTCGTCAATTTCTCAAGCGGTTCCTGGGCACTTACTATACATTTATAAGGGTCGCTGCCGTTAGAGGGCACTCGCGACCTTTGTTCCTGCCGACAGGTGTTGATGTCGACCCATTTCACTGCAAGTCGTTTCTGCAAAAAGAGAACTCTCGCTGGATATTCAAATCAGAAGCATCAGAATTTATTCTGTCAGAGGGAGATTTGTGATATTTCCAAGGGGGTACAGGTGTGGATCCTGGATTGTAGCATGTGCGATCCACGGTTGCCTGGAACTGTTCCCGTTCCAGTTCCAGTTCGTTTTGCTTTACCAAGACGACACGAGGAAGATATGTGGACCTTGATCCATAACTTGTACCGTTTTACGTCATGAAATTTTACTTTTGGTCATTGGAGCTTTAGTGGCAGTGATACCCCAATAAGGGACGCAAAAATCTCAAAAACCCACTTTTGAAATACGTATGTTGGTACCCATTTCCACCCAATCCACCTCTGGTAAGTGCCAATCCATCCGAGACCCGTCCCAAATGGATTCAGGTCCAGCATTTAGTGGAGAATGATACCCCTCATCCCTAATTCTCACAAAATCCCAAAATTTAGTTTCAAAAATGCTGCTAAATCTTTCACAGAGTTTGGCTATTCCTCGAACCAGGAGCATGGAGACTCATTCATAGGGTACCCCACACGCCTATGTACCAGAAATCTCGATAACACACATTCGAAATGGCTAAATAGATAATCTAATTTTTGGGCAGAGATATCCCGCTCTAGTTTCACCTAGAAACTTGTCAGCCCAATTGGCCCAAATCTATTTAAGGGAAAAACGTTTGTATTTTGAAGTTCTATTTTTGGAATTTTACGGAAACTAGGCGTCCTAGTCTAGGACCATCATTTTCTACCAAATTTTGGACGCTGAATCGATTTTAATTATTCCTGGACACTCCATCTTCCCCGTACTCTTGCTCCAAGGGATAATCAACCATTGTGGACGAACTTGCAGCGCATTACATCACAAAGCATTGCGGAGTTTTTATCAATTTTCGGAGTTCACCAGTCTGTACTTAGGCTCAATACAATTTTGGGTCCAAGCGCAATGTTAGTTTGTACTAGTTTCATCTGGTAATAGTTTTCAATCCTTTCATGTTGTCAATATCATTTCGTTCAATGACGGATGTTTGGCTTGAATTGGAGGTCTAAATTTTAGCACCGATCCACCAATTCTTTGAAAATATGTGTTTAGGGCCTGCTGCGCTTGTTCAGTAACGTATAATGGTGACTGTTGGTGGCGTACAATGTGAGGCCTAAAGAGTGAACCTTGGAGCTGCTGGATTGGAGTTTAAAGTGGAGTCAAAAACTCGCAGGTTGAACCGAGGCAGGGGAATAAATTCATAACCAGGGTCGTAGTCGGAGTCTATAATCACCGTGCACTTGCTCCTAGGAGAAAACCTGGTTTACAGCCGAACTGCCTTTCGGTTCAAGATGACAAATAGTCGGCCCTCAGTGGCAGCGGCGAGATCTTCTAATGCTCACCTGCCACGAGCCAAGAGGTTCCCCATTTCCCATCGCTCCGTTCTAATCGTGCAGAAACCCTCGAGATAAGAAGCGTTCATTTGATCCCATAAATCCACGCGGAGGCCTTCAGGAGACGGTAGTCGCAGAGGGCGAGGGCGCTAAGAAGTGGCAACCCTTCCGGATGACTTACCCCAGGCCTGGCGTCACAGGACTATCAACGCCACGGGGGAAGCAGCGACTGCCAAACACTCGCGAAAGGGGGGTTGGATAACAGAGCAGATAAGCGATTACCAATCGACTGGAGGGTGGAATTCACTTTTGGCAACTTCTTATCCGCTGAAATCGTAAGTACCTGCTCCGACTCACCTAATCGACCACCCAGATTGAAGCTTGGCGATGAGTTCGAGTCACATTTGAGACCGTCGCAGGCGGTGAATGACATCCACAGCGCCCCCAAACTTGACTTGGAAATCCCACGTGAAGCGATCTCAGATAAACCCACCGCACCCTCTTATTAGCATGTTGACTTCAAAACCAGCGACAATTAAAACGAAACTTGGTCCGTGTGTTCATCTTTTGGTCAGTTCATCTTATTTTTTCAATTTCGGAATCACAACTTTGCCGTAGATGAACCCGTTTCCCCTTCTAACGTGATCATAGGTGAAAAGTGTGACAGACTCGACCATTCTACTGCTTTTGCGGTCTCTAAAATCCACGGAAGCTCCCACTCCCACCAAATGTTCAAACGCTATCTATTTCTTGGCTTTAAAGGGGAGTCAAATTTATAGAAATCCTATTTTAATCAATGCCCAAACACGTCGTTGGTCAAGCATTCGTTCAGTTTTCCATATTGTTTCTGTTCGTCTAGAAGGGTAACCTGTGCCGGAAAAAGGAGTTGAGAATGGCCCATAAAATATAATAGATAGATAAATCATGTAGAGTTCAGCAGTATCCAACGATTGTTTGGTCAAATCGCCATGTGCTATGAGTGAACCAGGCTATAAATATGAAAATTAATGTTTAAAATGCACGAACTTTATGGACCTAGCCATCCTAAGGAATGAAATAGCTGTTTTACAGAGAGAGAGAGAGTACTGTGGCTTCCGTCGGACGCGTTTGGGTGGATGACGGTGTAAGCCTCTCTCGAATTAAAATGTGTTTGAATTTACTATAATTTAATTCGGGTTTCTTCGGAGACTTTGGAAAGGACCTAGCGAGAGGATACGGGATGTAAGTCCAAGACTTACGACTGAGCAACTAGGGATACTAAGGATGAGCATAAAATACATTGATACAAAATGAATTATAATTGAAAACAAGGACACGTTGCAAAGGAGAATATGCCTCAACCTGGGCTAGAATTGATACAAGACAAAGTAATTCGACAAAGTAAATTAGACAACATGTGGAGCATAAAATACAATTAATACAAGATACATGAAATTATGATATACATGAAATACAATTTAATGAGAAACAGGAGGGGGCAAGCTGTCCCTAAGGTACACAGCGAGGCTTAATTAGCTTGAGTCCTTTATCTCATGGGGAACACAATATTACAGCTTCAGTCGACTTCAGCATGGTAGCAGAGTTCACTTCAGAGCGAGCACAGGACAAAACCAGGATGGACTGAGTGAGTTGCACTTGCACGACAGGTTACAAAAATATATATGACTCCGACATGTTGGGTGCCTTGGCACAGATGGGCGCCTCAACTACAACTGCCTGGTTGGACGCCTTGGCAATGAGTGCGCGCAGCTCTCCAAATGCGACGTCCATGCAGGAGCTGCGCGCGCATCCTGGCGCATGCTCCCTCCCTTCTGGCCTTCTGGAGGCAGCAAGCCTGGGGGCTTACAAGGTAGCAGTGCCTATTGGCGATCAGTCAAAGCTCGCCCCCTGCTTCCCACTTGGAAAGTGCTCAATAAATAGTCGTTAATCCTTGAATAATCAATTCATGTTTTCATGCTCGACGTCATGGGGAGTCACCATCTCCGATTGGTCTCAAAATTTTTTTCTGGACGTTTCATGATGTTTAGAACAGGAACGCTTCTAATTCATTCACAGGGGTTGATTATTCCTTAGTCTGGTAGCATGGAGAAAATTGAGGAATACAGCGAGTGTAGTGTCCCGGAACCATTCCAATCGATTCAGCGTCCAAAATTTAGTGGAAAATCCCTCACGCCTAGGTACCAGAAACTTCGGAAAACCACCTTCTAAATAGGTAGATTGGTACCAATTTTGACCCATAACCTCTTTCGGTGGACGCCAATCGTTCTGAGACCCGTCTCATTGGATCCAAAATTTGGTGGAAAATGGTACCCCACGCTCCTGAATCTCCGAAAATCCATTTTTCCAAGTACACATAACGCCCTCCTCCCCCTCAATTTGGTCCGATCGGCCTGTAAAGTTTCAAGGACCAAGTTTTAGGAACTTTTCTACTATCGAAATTGGTGTGGAAGGCGGACGGACATTTAGTTTAAGGCCGATCGGTTCTCCAAACCCTAGTTTAATGTAAAACCGCCTTCAAATTCAGAACATCGTACTTGTACAATTGTAATCTGTTTTCGGGCTCCGGTTGTGGCGTAAATTCCTGACCTCCATCGTGCGGTGCCTTCGGGTATAAAATGCCGACGAAATATGTGCGAATGTATTACATATCTGACCGATATTGTTTGTAGGTGAGCCGGGATGCTCGTTACGGCAGGTAAAATATTAATTTAACAGAACGCCTGAGCGAGAGGCAAAAGCTCGTGAATAGAAGAGGAATTCGCGCGCATATCTGGTTCCATTTGGTGGAAAAATATCCACATGTAGTCCATCATGAATTTACAAACCGGTATTCATACAATTCACTCGAGGGGGCTCCACCTGAGTTTATTCTCTTGGAATTTGAAGAGCACGCGAATATTCGATCGACCCAACGTTGGCTGAGCGTCGGTTGAATCGAGCAGGGTCACGGGTTTTGTGATACCGGCCTATTGAATTATTCCTTCACAACCCCGCGGACCGTTGGTGTTCTGAAAGAGGTTCCCAGAGACGATAACTGGCTGATAAGGCTGAAGTGTGGAACCAGCTTCCGTGGAAACTCCCTTGGCCATTCGCACGTCGACTGTCTCTTTTTCTCGGAACGATTCGAAAATGTATCCACGTAGCTTAGGCCAGGTGGGTGGAAATCGGAACCCTTTTGGTGAACTAGTTTGCGAACGAACGCTACCATTGAGGTTGGAAAGTCAGGAGATGCCTCCAGGGGTTGGTTATTCCTTGACCCACCAGAATGGAGACTCATTCCAATCGATTCAGCGTCCAAAATTCTGTGGAAAATGGTACTCTACACTCATAATTCTCAAATAGTGACGAAAATCGAGTTTCAAAGAACACATTCTAACCAAAATCCTCCCCCTCCCCAAATTTGGCGCAAGGCCGGAAAGTTTCTACGACCAACCAAGTCTCTGAACAATGAATTTCAAATTTTTTGGAAAATTTTCCACTATTGAAAACGGTGTAGACGGTAAATTTCCTGCCATTCAAGCGTGTGAAGTATCAATTTCCACTCAGTTTTGGACGCTGAATTGATGGAATGAGTCCTGGGGCCTATTCCTGGAAACTCTTCACTCCACGCTTTACGAATCTTCATCTCATACTCTTCACATTGAAATTACGAAGAGTAGGAGAACTTCCTGTTCCTAGAAACCTTTCACTCCAACTCTCCTGTTCTACTTGAAATGTAGAGTGAGTTGTTGTTGTGTGTCTATTTTGTTGTAGCCTTCCTCGCGCTAAGGACACCTAAACGAGCAAAACTCAAGACTTTTACCGCCGCCACGCCGCGATGGCGCTTTATGTTTTGATGACGAACGGATAGTATGCCCAACGCGTTATTATTATTTATTTCTCGTCCGAGGATTCGGACGACGATGTTTTCCCAAAGATTTGTGATTATTTTCCTCTTCCAATAAAATATATCCGAAATAATAATTCATGTGTAAATTATCTCCTAAATGATATTTGAAAAGTTGACTGCTATTTGGCAAAGTCATTGGATACTCTTCAAAAGAATGGACGAATCTTTTTTGCCACCCACAGTATTGGCTCTGCATAAGTGTGGAGAGTTTTTTGGAACAAAACCCGAGTAAAACACTGAAAACGCTGTCAATATTGACTCTTCATTTCACTCTACACTTTCATAACGCTCCGCACTTTCTAGGAACGAAAAGCTTTCGTAGAGTGGGGAGGTTGGTTACACATTCAGAGTGGAGAGTGAGGAGTGAAGAGCTTCTAGAAATATGCCCCTGGACACTCTGCACTCACTGTTTCCCCCATTTTCTCCTGGTCCGATAAATAACCAACCCTTGTTATTCATTTTGTCGAGCTCGCCACTTCTGCGTTTTTCCCTCCTTCGTCTTATCACCTATCGCTGGGCGGTATATTCTCGCAAATGAAAATCAACAGTCTCAATTTGTATATTGATTGTATTCAACAGGCAGCGATAGGTTGGCGTAACCACCCCTGCAATATCGGCGTCCTCTATCAACTCCCTCTCTCTCTCTCATTCTATAACTAATCAATCATTTACACCCTTTTCTCTCTCGAATTTTCTTCCCACCGCTTCACTTACAGCTTCAATTTCTTTAGCTACCTCCCTCCAATACCCCCCACCTCTCGTCGTTGTTTCACTTTAGAGCAACTCTCCCTTTTCCTGTTTACTTATTTATTCATGGATCCTCCCCTCACCACACACTGGGGCTGTGTAAAGTGTACTCGGACGGGCGTGCCATTGAATTACATTGCAACCCCCCGACTCCTCGTCTACTCGCCACTTTATTCCGCAATTTAAGTCAGCCGATCAAAAGCGTCGAACGCGATGAAAATCTCATTACTTTGGAAATTCACTTGAAATGAGGTGTCAGCCTATAGGTGATATTATAATAAATGGAGACTGCACTGAAAAGAGAATCATTCAAAATTTAACTTGCGTTTGTTGTTTCGTGGCGGAAAAGCTGCAAATTATTCCACAACTTCACATAATCACGGAACAACGAAGCGGGAAAATGAGCTGAATGTTATTTCCCATTGTAATCCGCACAACATTGTCGAAATTGAGGAAGTTTCAAGGGAATTTGGACGGAAACAAAACCAAATTCAATCAGAAAGCTTTGAAACACAATTTTGATTTTGGAGGCAAAAGGCGTTTTTCATTTCTACCTTGCCTCCTTGTCGCTGTTTGAGGGCGTTTTATCCTCACTGTGACGTCACTTTTCACTTGTGAGCCATCGAATTTCAAACCAAATCGGGATAGAAGATACGAAAGGATTCCAATCTCAACTCGGGATAATCGCGTGGCAAGCAGACGAGAGGTTCGACCAGTGGGACGACAAAAGCGACGTTCATTCAGTCATTGTTTATTCATCTTTGGCCCATTCATCTATGGTTCATTCACCCACGGAGTCGGGTCATCTTGGGGAAGCAGGTTTTTGCGTTGAAGCCGAATGGAGAGGAGGAGGGTTTGTGATTCCGCTCGATTGTGTCCAGCGTGAGACGCGGAGGAGGAACTGACGTCAGGATATGAGCCTCCAGGGAGACCTTTCAATACAAATTCAGCCGATAATCAGATGGAATCAATGCTAAACTCCAATAGCGTACATTTTACTCAGTAAACGAAATAATATCACATCAATTACGGCGCAATTCCTACCCCAAAAAGTAGCATTTGTGTTGAATCAAACTCGTTTTGACACCCATGGCTCAATTTTATCGCAATTTCAGTACATAAATTTTCTCCAGTTTGTGTGTTTCTCTAGTGAGATAGGTCTCGGGCCGATTGGTGCCCACTGAAGGTGGTTATGGGTCAAATTGGGTACCTACCTACCCATTAGAATGAGTCGTGGACACTCCACGCTCACTTTTATATCAACATTAAGAAGAGTTTACAGCATTTTTTGATAAGGATAATATAATCAAAATCGTGTCAAATTTTGGGGCCAGTCGGGGATGTTCACCTCCGGCGTGGCAACATAGGTTGATTATTCAAGGAATAATAATCCTAAATCATTTTGAGACGATTAAAAGTACCAATATAAGCGATTGCAGTGATGTTGTGATCCCTCATTTAGTTAGATAGACCTTTATTGCCTTCCATTTGATGTAAAGTTTTTATTATATCACAGAGAAAGTAGCGAATTTTAAATAAAAATACATAATGTAAAATATAAAGTTGTCATTAATATGTAAGCCCCCAGGCTTGCTGCCTCCAGAAGGGAGGGAGCATGCGCCAGGATGTGCGCGCAGCTCCTGCCCAGAGGTCGCATTTTGGAGAGAGCTCCTGCACTCACTCGTTGCCAAGGCGCCCAACTGGGCAGTCCTTGCCGAGGCGCCCCTCGTTGCTGAGGCGCCCAACATGTCGGAGTCATATAATATATACAAAAATATATTATATTTTTGTAACCTGTCGTGCAAGTGCAACTCACTCAGTCCATCCTGGCTTTGTCCTGTGCTTGCTCTGAAGTGAACTCTGCTACCGTGCTGAAGTCTACCAAAGCTGTAATATTGTGTTCCCCATGAGATAAAGGACTCAAGCTAAGTAAGCCTTGCTGTGTACCTTTGGGACAGCGTGCCCCCTCCTGTTTTCCTTTGACGTCGATGCTCCACATGTTGTCTAATTTACTTTGTCGAATTACTTTGTCTTGTATCAATTGCCCAGGTAGCCTGTAGCCCAGGTAGAGGCATATTCTCCTTTGCAACGTGTCCTTGTTTTCAATTATAATTCAGTTTGTATCAATGTATTTTATGCTCATCCTTGGTATCCCTAATTAACGCTCAGTCGTAAGTCTTGGACTTACATCCCGTATCCTCTCGCTAGGTCCCTTCCAAATTCTCCGAAGAAACCCGAATTAAATTATAGTAAATTCAAACACATTTTAATTCGAGAGAGGCTTACAAATATTTTATGACTTGAAAATGATATCCGCGTTGGAAAGTTGGACGCTGTGGCCCAGCTCGGATTGGTCGAACTCAAATCTAGGTTATCATTTCCCCCCTCCCCTAGCCTATAAAACAATTAAAATGTGGAAATGCCCCCCTTCAGAATGCTTGTTGGCTCCATCATGTGCCAGTTCCTCAACTTTTGCATTCATCAATTTGATATTATTCACTTGCAGTATATCAGTTATCTTTTCAAAATTTTTATTTATTAATTCCATTTATATGTTGTTGTTGTATGAGCGTATGTATGTGATGTCCTCTTCGTCCACGTTCTGCTGGTAAACGAATTAAAACACAAATATACCTGAAAAAGCCTACTCCACCAGGCATTTGATCAAAATGTTTACACAGAAAATCAAATTTCACAGAGAACAATTACAGTCGACCTTCTCTGACTGAATGTATGCTCCAGTAGTGCCCAGAAGTGCCACAAGGGGTGCTATGAGCAGCTAGTGACGACACAAATGTGTTGATCGAGCGAAAAATAAAAACAGGTGTGTAACTAGATAAACCCAAAGGAGGTTTTAGGTAGCAAGAAGGTCTTTCGGATATCTCTACATCACATGTATTTTCTAATTTAGGTAGTTTAAGCATATAACATTTATTTGTTAGAGGGCGCAATATTAGTTTTGAAGTGACCCGAAAATCGTTATAGATGATATATAAAAGAAATGGTTTTCAGAGAAATCAAAGTTTGTATACATTGGCACGGCTGACGGTCACAACTTCGTTGGCCAACCTAACCTCTACCGCCACAACCACCGCAGCACTAGTTCATCGAATTCCAGATTTTCACAGCTCCTACGAATATTTATTGCTTCAATTGGTTTCTTATGAATGAAGAATTTATTACAGAATTACAGGGATTTCCAATTTGCGCACGCAGCTCTCAAAAGCCTTGCACGTAGAACGCTCATAGTTTTAGGTTAGTTCGAGGAGACGCCATCGCTGTGGTATTTTTTCGTTGGAAAATGAAATTGGGCTTTTGAATGTGAGAACTCGTCTGGTTACAAGTCTTTTCAACTTTTGACTTTGGCCCGTAGAACGTTTTTTTAGACGGAACTATGAAAAGCTCAACTGGAAAAGAATTGAGGATTCAGGAGTTAGTTTTAAAATGCGATGAACGTCAATTGGAGTTGAAAGCGTAGGAAGAGTCTCAAAAATCTCTTTGAACTGCCAGTAAAGGAGGAGCTCCGCTGTTGATACTACACTAAAGGCAATGGTATTTATTCTCGCGATTTAAAAGCGGATCCCTCTCGAATAGGACTTTTCCGCATCGAAAGAATTCCAACGGACTTAGTTGGAAAGTTGAGCTGACAGACGGGTGGGGAGGGGTGAATCGGACGTGAATAACAGCATTCATTTTAAAAAGGGAAGAGGTTTCAAGAGCGTTCAACCGAGCGGCCAAAAACTTACAACTTCAGTTCGTCGGGAAAGTGAGGAGAGGGAATTTTTCTCGGAGGCCAGAACGGGGTGAGTTTCAAGCAGCTTTGGGGCTCACAAGTTTTGAAAGGGTCCTTTTATGTTGTGCAGGATGTTCGCCGTCAGCGCTCTTAGGAGGAAATAGGGATGCCCACTTGTGAAATAGATTCTGCTGGGGATACGAGTAGGGCAGACGGGATTGGTAAGAGGGCGTTGGTGGCAACTGGGATTGGGAAGAGTATTCCATCGTTGCCCCCACACTGATTTCAGTGCGAGCCCCCAAAACGTGTCAATCCTACCACCCCAAGAGGATTTTATGTTGAATCGGGCAATATAAAAAACTTTTGGATTTTTGGAAATAATGGGCAAAGCAACATCCCCTATAGCTTTTTTGAGAGCTGGTTTCATACTGAAGACAACGACTTGTTATACATCCCTGTACAAGAAGTGGTGGGGGCCCAACATCCCCACTTTTACAGAGAAAATGACATGTAGGGCGTCCCTGGACGCCTCCCGCTCTAAAACTGTGGTTGCTTGAGCATGGCTGATCACCCTGGACCGAGGTTATCTGCACATTGTCAGTTAGACCATCCAGCCAAGGACTGACAGTCTGCAAACTGTAGGTAGACAGCATTAATTTACTGTTGCCTTCCCCTTAGGCTTTCAAAATTATATACAGATGGCTTGAAGATGGAAACGCTGGCTGGAAGGCCACAGTTTGCGCTGCCTAGACCCATTAGTGGCAGTGTGCCAAGTTGAAGTCCTAGCCCCCAACACCTGCCCGTAGAGCTAGACCATTACTCCAAAAACTGAAAGCAGTTGAGGCTATTCTGGCCTTCACTGCCTTGAATGCCTCACAGAGAACAGGAAGACACTTCTCCTGCATAAATTTGGGGAAATGTGGAGGTAGATCATCCCTCGCCAGTGAATGTTGCATCTAAAGGACATGAACCCTGGATAGGGACCTTCAAATATTACCTGAAACAGCGGATTGTGAGGTGCACCTCTAAAGCGTTTTACTAGCTCTACAGCTGCCATTGGTTTGGGCCGCCTTGTACGATAGATCCATGGAGATCATTCTCCACCACATGAATTAAAGATGGCAGGTGATTCAGCCTCGAGCTTTATGCTAAACTACCATAATTAGGTATTGTTGGCATAGTCTGCTGTTTACCATGGAGACAGATTAAGCAGTCACCCTACCAATTAGTGACCACGCTAGATCAGTGGCCTGGGTGGCCAAGGTTGTTGAGTCGATTGTCTCTGAGGCTCAAGACTTTTCTGGTCGAGGTTTTGGGGCTGCTGGTTCAAATCCAGCATCCTTGGCGTGAACTCGACGCCTTGAGACCAACTGAGTACCAGAAATAAGTGTGCGAATTGTTGTCCTGGGGGCTTGACACACACCCGTGTCTGCCATAGTAGCTGCTTGCGAATTGACCAACAATCTATCCTTTGGGATAGGGGGTGTTGGATGGGAAAAAAGTCTGCTCCACATCTACCCCAACCTGAGGCCCCGTAGATCAGTTGTGACTGGACCAGCACCACGTAAAACATCCTTCTTGCTTCCGAAGGCAGGAAGTCCCAGACCACTCTACAAACATAGATCACCTTTCTCTATGCGGTCACAAGTTTGCTGATGTGAACGTCTCACTTCAGGCTTTGATCGAGCTCTAATCCAAGATTGCGAGTGGAAGCCACCTGCTCAATTCTCAAACAAGCCCAGGATAAATCAGAATTTTTAGAATCCGCTCCAAGACATTTGATGCTCCCAATGTGAGACACACCCTTGTCTGTGTTTGCAAATGCGATGAAGTTGGTCTTTGAGAGGTCGACCATCATTCCCATTGCGATAAATGATGCTGGTCTTCAATAAGCAGTTTTGTGCTTTGACGACATTGTCCCATCTTGGTGTCATCCTTGGTGAGCTTACCTCACCAAGTCTCGAAAGTCTCAAGGAGATGAAGGAGCAGCAAGGTTTCTGACTGAGGAGAAACCGCCCTAGCGTATCCCAGTATCTAGAGGCCAGGAAATGGAATGTAGGAGTGGTAACAAATTTAGCCCACAACGATCCCTAATATGTTAGAGAGGCCGGTGGTCTGTTGTCGTTGGGTTCGTTCCCCCAATTAGCCGGAGATGGTCACAGGACATTCAGGAATCATGTCATCGACGACTCTGAAAGATTTCAAAAGGGTGCGATCCTCGCCTCGAAACAAAACTTGAAGGAAAGAAAGGTATTCTCGACAAGGAGGACAATTATTGAGTCGTAAATCCCGAGCGGTTTAACTTCCATGGGCAGGTTCCCTGACAATTATAACTGATGTATAGGAGTTGAAAGGGAAATACAAGGGACCGTCCTCCGAGTCTCTGGAAGGGGTGTTTTGAAGATCGGGGGTGCGATAAGAGCACCTGTGAAGCCAGGGTCGTCCGTCGCCCTCCGTTTCATAACCTCACTCGCCTCATCTTCTTCAGATAAATATCCAACCCTTTTTGGTTGGTTATACCTTGAATAATCAACCTATGTTGTCGTGCTGGAGGTCATGGGGGGTCGACCATCTCCGATCCGCCCAAAAATATTTTTTTCTGGACGTTTCAGGGTGTCTAGAACAAAACCCTCGGACAAGGAGCATGTAGAGAAGAGGGTAATGAGTGGATAGATAACCATTTTGACCCATAACCTTTTCCTGGTGGGCGCCAATTTGTCTGGGACTTGTCTTACTGGGTTCAGCATCCAACAATCTGAATTTGTCGGGGGAACGGGTCAAAATGTGCACTTTGAAACATGGATTCTCCAGATTTTCGGTGATCTAGGCGTGTAGGGTGTTATTTTCCACTAAATTTTGGACGCTGAATCCACTGGGACGGGTCCCAGAACGATTGGCGCACAAGAGGTTATCGGTCAAAATGGGTATCTAACTACCTATCTCCAAAGTGGATTTTCGAGATTTCTGGTACCTAGGCGTGTGGGGTATCGTTTTCTTCTAAATATTGGACGTTGAATCGATCGGAATGAGCCTCCATGCTCCTTAACCACTCCTGTGAACGAATTTGCTGCGTTTTCTCGTCCAAAATGCGCATGTTACGTTCATCCTCCTTACAGACTGCTTCCGGGTCTGCTGAAAGGTTCTTTTTGTGACAAACGACCTTGTCGTAGAATAAATCCCTGATGGTGCGGAATCGAGCGTGAATTTTCTACTGAACTTGTCTGAGAAAATCTGATAGCCGATCGGACAAATGGCGGCTAAGGTGGTTGAAGGCAGTTCAAAGTTCGCGTGACTCGAAGCATACGTCCGACCCAAGTTGGGACACTTTATTGTGTGGGTGGCTTCAGCCCGAGCATCGGATAGTCTCGTCCACGCAACCCCTCAATTAGTTAATACCTCGGGCCTGTCCTGATGGCGGCAGCGATTCGGGTTGGAAGTCTTCGGCTTGAACGACCCCTCAAGACCTCAACCCAATGACCACACAAAACCGCAAAATACCTCAATCGCCGGTCAGAATGCGCACAAAGTTGAGAATAAATCGATATTTTGACTCAACCGACGAGAAAAAACTTTGCTCTGCGATTCTCCTGATGAAAAAGCAAAAACCAAATCGCTCGCAAGCCAATTGGCTCAAAGACCGCCATTTGGTGAATTCCTTCGCCGATGGGCGTTCGAAAATGACGATCAATTAGGTTTAATTCCTCGCTGTTACAACGGGGTGGCTGTCTATCAGCACGCAACGGCTTTTTTTTTTCTTTTTCTGAGTGATTGCGGCGTTTTGATCAATTTCCTCGTCGTCTAGTCGATTTGGCCGAGTAGAGAATCTTCAACTGCGTCGAGATGTTCTGCCCATCACAGCTCAAGTCAAAGTAACCCTTCTTGCTGGCAAAATAATGTAATATTTCTCCAAACCTTGCATCATCTGTCTCGTAACATCGTTTACTTCAGTTTTGAAGCCGCTTGATAAACGTTACGTGGTAGGTATAACTGGAAAATGGTTCATTTTGTCATTTATGGGGTCTCAAAAATGTTTAATTTGACTCACAGAATGATTAACTGTACTAAAAACAGTGTAATTTAACATTCGAAAAGGTTTTTGTCCAATTTGGAAAAGGTTTTGTTGGGTCTAAAAATAGGTTTCACTTGGTAGGAAAAGGTTTCATTTGGTTTAAACAGAGTGAATTTGGTCGTAAAGATGTGTTATTCGTTTCGGAAACGAGTTAATTTTGTCTGGAAGAGGTTTCATTTGGCTTGAAAACGAGTTAATTAGGACTGGAAATGGTTTAATTTGGTTTGTTTTATGTTTCATTTGGTTGCAAAATGTGTTATTCGGTTTGGAAACGAGTTAATTTGGTCTGAAATTGGTTTCATTTAGCTTGGAAACGAGTTAATTAGGACTGGAAAAGGTTTCATTCGGCTTGGAAACGAGTTAATTTGGTCTGAAACAGGTTCCATTCGGCTTGGAAACGAGTTAATTTGGTCTGAAACAGGTTCCATTTGGCTTGGAAACGAGTTAATTTGGTCTGAAACAGGTTCCATTTGGCTTGGAGACGAGTTAATTTGGTCTGAAACAGGCTCCGTTTTGCTTGGAAAGGAGTTAATTAGGACTGGAAAAGGTTTCCTTTGGTTTGGAAGGTTCTTATTCGGTTTTAAAAATGGTAATTTGGTTTTGAAACGAGTCAAATTTGTCTGGAACCGGTTTTATTTGGCTTAAGAAAGGTTAATTTATTCTGGAGAATTCTTCATTTGGTATGGAAAGAGTATTTGTTTAAGTAAGTTATAACTGATAAGAGATAACAGTTTCAGGACAGTAACGGAAGGAGTTGGATAGAATGTCACCACATTGGTGATGGGGCTTGTGACTATGGAGGGATGGGTGGATGGCGGGGAAGAGGTATGCGGAGTATACAGTGGTGAGATAGTTGGACGGTGGGGAGTAAGGTGAGTACGAAGGTTGAATTCGTGAGCGCGACGACCCGCCGCACGCCCTCGTCGCTTATTAGATCACGCCGCCCTCACACGCCGTCCTTAGCGCCTTTTAGGTTGCAGTAGCCCAATTATCAAGGCTTTGGGTATGCAAATGAAATTTCAAAAGTTGGGCCCCTCAAAAGTGGGTTTGCCGAAGTCGGCGGGGGTGGCGGGGGCATGCCCAAGGGAAATTCCCGCTCCTTTCCCCTTTTTCCCTCCGTCGCCTTTTCACCCTTACCAACTCGAACTGTCACGGAGGTTGTCCCACCTCAAGAGCGGCACAACTCGAAGCGACATTTGACGCCCGCGCCCGCTCATTCAGGCGTCGCCTTCTACCCGCCCATTCGTCACCGCCGTCCAACCGACTTATTTCACCTCTTTTCGTCGCCTTCTTCCCCTTTCCACTATTAATCCCAATCCGCCAACCTTGGTTTAACGTTAATCCCAAGTGGAACTTGTCCTCACAGACCGTAAACACAAACAAATATCTGTAGAATAATCCGTTGATTCCGCAGACAACGCTCACCGTTGTGGTGAATGTTTTTCAAAAAGCAGACTTTCAAAATTGAACGTTATAAATGCGTTATCGACTCGCCCACTTATTTAATTTTCATTGTTCCAGGGACCTCCAAGGCAACAACCTGACGGTCATTTACGAAAATGACTTCGAGGGAATGACCAACTTGAGAATATTGTAAGTATACCTGAACGAATGCGCTTCTCAATATATTTACGAAAGTTATTCAAGAATAAAGGGAAGACACGGACATTTTAATGAACGCTATGTCAACATTCCTTGACTTAGCGAAGTTCATCATGTCCCCACGATAGAATACTCCAGAAAGTTAGGGTTGTTGGTTCTGATCGGAATTCCTATGAAAATGTGTATGGTCGCTACGGATGATCGCTAATGGTGATCCCCAGGGAACGGTTTTCGGACCAGTTTTCTATGTGTATATTAAAGATTAGGGCAATTAGTATGAATAGTAAAGTGATCCTTTTTCAGATGTCTCTCGATGTTCAGGTCATACACGGAATTATGTTTTTTTCCCAAAAAGCAGGGCTAGGCTAGTGTCGTTAATGGTTAATTAATAGAGAATGGTTTAACGCGAATCCTAAGATTCGCCCCCACAATTTCAATTACAATTTGGCCAAGTGGTCTGTATATAATGACAAAAGCAGATACTAAGGTCTTCAACTGTAATATAATGCGGGAAAGTTGAATTTATATGGTTTGCGCCAGTTGAAGGAAGCTAATTTATGTTTTATCGCAGCTGCAAAACATGACGCTTAAGCCTAAGCGAATCGTGTATCTGACGCAGTTGATTTTGTTATTTGGTTTAGAAAAGGTTTTGACAGGTTTTGAGAAGATTTTATTTGGTTGGGAAAAGTTCCACTTGAAAAAAGATTCAATTTGGTTTGAAGAAACCCCATTAGCATTAGAAAAAAATGCATTGCGTGGTTTGAAAAAAGGATTCATTTAGTTTGGAAAGGTTCATTGAATCGGCAAAAAGGTTCATTTGGTTTGGAATTAGTTGCATTTTGTTGTGAAACTTTTCATTCGGATTGGAAAAAGTTTTATTAGTTTGGAAAAAAATATTCATTTGGTCTGGAAAATGATCATTTGGTCTGGAAAATGATCATTTGGATTGGAAAAGGTTCATTGAGTCGGGGAAAGGTTCATTTGGTTTCGAAAAGGATTCGATCGGTCTGGAAATGGTTCCATTTATCACATCTGCGATATATTTTGATACTTAAGCCCACGCGAATAATGTATTTTTAGCTGGCGTAATCAATTTTGTGATATGACTTGCAAGCGTGGGGTTGCACCCAATCGATTTTCGAAAGAAGTTGACGAAATGAGGATTCTCAATTTGACTGGAAAAAGCCAAAGAAGTAGTAACCTACCTTGACTGATTCTCTCTCTACAATTGAATTTTTGAAGTTTTTGTCTGGAAAAGGTTCCATTTGGTTTGGAAAAGGTTTCTTTGGCTTGGGAAAGATTCCATTTGGTTTGGAAACGGTTTCTTTGGCTTGGGAAAGGTTCCATTTGGTTTGGAAACGGTTCCTTTGGCTTGGGAAAGGTTCCATTTGGTTTGGAAACGGTTCCTTTGGCTTGGGAAAGGTTCCATTTGATTTGGAAACGGTTTCTTTGGCTTGGGAAAGATTCCATTTGGTTTGGAAACGGTTTCTTTGGTTTGGAAAAGGTTCCATTTGGTTTGGAAACGGTTTCTTTGGCTTGGGAAAGGTTCCATTTGGTTTGGAAATGGTTTCTTTGGTTTGGGAAAGGTTCCATTTGGTTTGGAAACGGTTTTTATTGAGTTAGAAAAGGTTAATTTGATCTGGAAATGTTATCCAAATTTGTTATATGCCCTGCCAGTGTGGGGTAGCGCCTATTTCACACCTATCCATCCCTTTTTCATTTACCACAGTATTTTCCTGCATGTATTTTCTTTTAAGAGTAGATTCTTTTCGCACACTTGCTCGATATTTTATCGATGGCAAATTACGAAACTCAGTTCCCTAGTTGAGATCTTTTTAGATGAACAGAACATTTTCATACTGTTGTACCACACTATTTCATTAGACGCAATTTTGATGGGCATGTAGTGTAGCTTACAGTAGCATTACATTGTTATCAAAGTAAATAGGCATTCGTGCATATAACATCGGTCAGCCAATATGAAAGAAGACGATTATAGGCACCCCAACAAAATACAAAAAATACACTTCTGATCTATCATGAGCTATCAGGAAGACGGATTTTGCTACACTCATTTATTGTCATAAATTAATAGTTGTGCAATTTAGGATAATAATTTTGACTTTATTTCGTTTCATTACGTCGCGTTGCCGTTTTTTTGTCGCCGGAAAATCGCTTTTTTGGTCCGGACGACGGTGACGCGGGAATTTTTCATATTCTCACGCTCTTTCCTAGCCTCTATTCTACATATCATCTCGAAGCGAGGGTTGTTGGGGGGTTGTGATATCCCTGGAGGTGACAGCGCCGCCAACAGGTGTCGCTGGTAGAAACCTGTCCGTCAACGGTTGACTGTCACCTCTTCGCGTATTCATCACTTATCATTCGCATGACACCCGGCTAATCACGTTGCATCCGTCAGACAACCCCCACCCTTCTCCCTTCAACCCCCTCTCCTCTCAACCCCTCGCAAAACCCGTCCGCTTCAATGTATGTCCTTCGGATTACGGAATTCCCCTCATTTTGATCTCATCTCTTCTGCCTTCTGACTAAATGAATTTGATATGTGATTTTAAAATGGTTTCCAAGAGTTGATACCTAAAATAAGAAACGCTGCAAATTCTTAAACACGGGTTGGTTATTCCTCGGACCAGGCGCATGGAGACTCATTTCTTCAACATGGGGGAAATGGGGGAAACAGTGGGTGTGGTGGATCCGGGACCCATTCCAATCGATTCAGGATCCAGAATTTAGTGGAAAATGATACCCCACACGCCTAGGTACCAGAATCGAAAACACACATTCGAAATGGGTGGATAGGTACCCGTTTTGACCCATAACTTCTTCCAGGGGGTGCTAATCGTTCTGGGACCCGTCTCTTTGGATTCAGCGTCCAAAATTTAGTTGAAAATGACACCCTACTCGCCTACATCGCCCAAAATCTCGAAAATCCATTTTTCAAAAAACACATTTTGACCCCTACCCCCCCAAATTTGGTCCGATCGGGCTGAAAAGTTTCGAAGACCCGTCTCGGCCAGGAACAGACCCCTGACCCAAATTTCAGATTTTTAGAAAATTTTCTACTACCAAAAACGGCGTGGACGGCGTACGGCGGACGGCGGACGGACATTGACCTTTTGGTTGATTATTCCTTGAATAATCAACCTATGTTTTCATGCAAATGGTCAACCTCTCCGATTCGGCTCAAAATTTTTTTCTGGACGTATCATGGTGTCTGGATCAAAAAAGGACGATGTCCGTCCGCCGTCCGCCGTACGCCGTCCGCGCCGTTTTTGGTAGTAGAAAATTTTCTAAAAATCTGAAATTTGGGTCAGGGGTCTGTTCCTGGCTGAGACGGGTCTTCGAAACTTTTCAGCCCGATCGGACCAAATTTGGGGGGGTAGGGGTCAAAATGTGTTTTTTGAAAAATGGATTTTCGAGATTTTGGGCGATGTAGGCGAGTAGGGTGTCATTTTCAACTAAATTTTGGACGCTGAATCCAAAGAGACGGGTCCCAGAACGATTAGCACCCCCTGGAAGAAGTTATGGGTCAAAACGGGTACCTATCCACCCATTTCGAATGTGTGTTTTCGGAATTCTGGTACCTAGGCGTGTGGGGTATCATTTTCCACTAAATTTTGGACCCTGAATCGATTGGAATGGGTCTGGGACCCGCCACACCCACTGTTTCCCCCATTCGAGGAATAACCAACCCGTGTGTAAGAATTTGCAGATTTTTTGATCTAGGCACCATGAAACGTCCAGAAAAAATGTTGAGCCGAATCGGAGAGGTTGACCATTTGCATGAAAACATAGGCTGATTATTCAAGGAATAACCAACCAAAACACAACAAGGCCTGCACCTACTGACCCGGCTGCGGATAGGGATGGCATTTTTGATGATCGACGGTGGATTGTTTGATTGATTTATAAATTTTGACGGCGAAGTTTGCTCGCAAGGCAATGAAACGCGGCAAAAAAAAAAAAACTCGCAAAACGAGACGTAAACCGGGACTTGAGTTTGATTATCACCAACCGAGGCGTCAAGGGCGTTTGGCAACCTCCATTTCCTCGGAGAATGCGTTCTTGCTGGGAAATGAGCCTCTCGAACCGTTCTCGCATTCTCATTGCCGGCATGCTCGGCCTCGGACCGATGAATCGGACTAAATTAAACGCCTATTCACCCTCCTGGTGAGAATACACGAGCGTGATTTGGTTCCAAGGAAGACTAAATACCTCGCGAGGGCTCCCAAAAGTCATTTCCGACCACATTCGACTCGGCGACGAAGAGGCCGAAATGTGCGACTTTCACCGCCTATTTACCGCCGATTGTGTGGGAATTTTGTACGTCGCTGTGTAGCGAGTCTATTCAATGAAGGGAGAACCAACTTGAGTCCAATCAACTCCCAAACTCTGCCTCATTTGGCCGAGGACGCGAAACCAAATCCACAACTGACAGATTCCAACGTTTAATAACTCAGAATAACTGAAAACTCGCCGACAGTTCAAAATTATTAGACAAAGCACCCCCCCCCCCCCCCCCCAACGGAAAAACACAAGCACCGACGCAGATCCAAATATTATCAACGACCCAAAAAACAACCAATTCTCTGTACAAAACGACAAAATTCTCTGCTGGCTCACGTCAATCTACTCCAAGAGTCTAGTGATAAACATCTATTCATCATATCTACTACTGTAAGCCCCCAGGCTTGCTGCCTCCAGAAGGCCAGAAGGGAGGGAGCATGCGCCAGGATGCGCGCGCAGCTCCTGCCCATGGCTCCAGGGCTTCACTCATTGCAAAGGCGTCCAACCAGGCAGTCGTTGTCGAGGCGCCCCTCAGGGCCGAGGCGCCCAACATGTTGGAGTCATATATTTTTGTAACCCTGTCGTGCAAGTGCATCTCACTCAGTCCATCCTGGCTTTGTCCTGTGCTTGCTCTGAAGTGAACTCTGCTGAAGTCGACCGAAGCTGTAATATTGTGTTCCCCATGCCATGAGATGATAAAGGACTCAAGCTAATTAAGCCTCGCTGAGTACCTGCGGGACAGCGTGCCCCTATAGCAAATTCAAACACATTTTAATTCGAATTTAACACTACTATCATACTTTCATGAAAAAAAGGTTAACCTGGTTTGGAAAAGGTTTTATTTCGTTTGGAAAATGTTCCAATTGATCTGGAAACGGTTCATTTGGTCTGGAAACGGTTCCATTTGGTTCGAAAAAGGTTCATTTGGTTTGAAAAGGGTTCATTTGGTTTGAAAACTGTTCCATTTGGATCGAAAACTGTTCCATTTGGTTTGAAAAGGGTTCATTTGGTCTGGAAAGGGTTCATTTGGTCTGAAAACTGTTCCATTTGGATCGAAAACTGTTCCATTTGGTTTGAAAAAGGTTCATTTGGTCTGGAAACGGTTCCATTTGGTCTGGAAACGGTTTCATTTGTTTGGAAAAGGTTCATTTGGTCTGGAAACTGTTCGATTTGGTCTAGAAACGGTTCCATTTTGTTTGGAAAGGTTCACTTTTGGTCTGGAAACGGTTCCGTTTGGATCGAAAACTGTTCCATTTGTTTGAAAAGGGTTCATTTGGTTTGAAAATGGTTCATTTGGTCTGAAAACTGTTCCATTTGGATCGAAAACTGTTCCATTTGGTTTGAAAAGGTTCATTTTTGGTTTGTTACGCTTCCACATGGTTTGAAAAAGGTTCATTTTGCCTGGAAATGGTTTGCTTCATTTACGAAATGTTTAATTTTTCTTAAAAAAGGTTTCATTTCGTTTAGATGAAAGTTCATTGGGTCTGGAAAGGGCTTTTTTCTTGTTTAGAAAATATTCCATTTGGTCTAGATAATGTAAATTATCTTTGAGACTGATTCTTTTGGTCTGGAAAAGGTTGTTTTGAATTTGGTATGCTATATATTGTATATTTTCCCTATCCATCCGGTTTATTGGCTACCAATGAATTTTCAAATGTGATGAAGCATCTGCAATAAATTCAATATCTCAGCCTCGTTCCTCACTTCTGACTAGCTGCTGATTTACCCCCTCCCTCATCCCCTATTCCATTGCAGTGTAGCCAGCGTTGTGGAAGGTTTTTCCACTTGGAATGCCAGTTGTGGTGAAGATGCGGTGAGATTCCCACGAAAGTTCAAATTCTCGCTTATTAGTAACATCGTGTTCCTCGCCTTAGAAGTGAACCGACCTCCTAAGTAAACTATTATTACGAGAGAAGCTTCCAAAAACTACAGCCCTCGAGAACAGTCGGCCATTCATAACCTCCGGTTTAAGGGTGTTCTTCTGTGAGTTTGACGGGCGATCGTGGAGGGCGAAGGGAGAAGAGGGCTCTCCCATAATTGAAATCACCCTTTCGCGTCTTCTTCACTAATTATGGTATTAATTATGGCTCACTAATGAAGGGAGGCCCGTCGTGGGAGTGAGGTATGAAATATCGTGGGGCATTACTCACTCGGCCGGAGGGGCAGAGCACATGTCTTGTTCATCCTCGGCCTATTATCCTCCTCTTCCCCGCTGCCTCCTATGAAAGATGAAAGAATAGTAAAAAGGAATAGGAAAAAGACCGGCTTCCCAAAGTAGGTATCGATAAAAGAGCGATATATCCACCTCTTACGAGTTACAACTGTTCATCTCGTTCTCTCGCCCTCTCCCCAGCCTCGCACCCCCCCTCCCCCCTCCCCTCCCCCCTTTCCCACCAGTGTCTTACGACCAATTTCACTACCGTTAGACGTCCACTGAACACAAAACACCCTAAGGAAGCTCATTTTGGTGCTTTGTGGGCCCGCTCCGGTCAATACCAATCTAACGATCAGTTCATAAACGATATTCAACGATTATTTCGATCAACTTTTCTTTATTTTATTTAATTTATTTTTTCTGTTTGTCCGCAAAATCTTTCAACTCAAATTTCGACCATTTATCGGCAATCTATAGTTCTGAAACTTTACATATAGATCAGAACCAGATGACAATGCAATATTATAATACTTTGATGATGATTTAAAGAGCTTCTTGAGTAATTTCAATAAAATAAAATTATAAAATTATATATCACTAGGTTGGGACCCGTCAACAATGACGGGAGAAAAAATGTAACGTTAGTCCAAAGGTCGTCCAATCCCTCTAGAATGTGTTGAAGATTGAAAAAGGTAATCAAAGAATTTAACCCCCCCCCCCGCCCGGGGGGAATATCTGCATTTTTCATCGAGGTTCTTCAATAAAATTTTACATTTACAAATTTCTAACGAACAAAACTAAAAAGTAGAAAATAATAGTACATGAATAAAAAAACTTTTATAAAAACAACGTTTTTCATATGCACTAAAAAGTAGAAAATAATTTTCCTATGAGCCTGGCAGAATTTTTGAATAAATTGGTCACATTATGGTAACAGACTTTATAACAATTTCCAATTCTTATAAAACGAAAAATGTTGGGCGCATGTACTCAAACATCAAGATCTAATATAATAAAAAATAATGAAAAAGAAAATAATTGAAAATAATTTTAGAAAATAATAATAATACAAAATGCGCCCAACGTTTTTCGTTTTATAAGAATTGGAAATTGTTATAAAGTCTGTTACCATAATGTGACCAATTTATTCAGAAATTCTGCCAGGCTCATAGGAAAATTATTTTCTACTTTTTAGTGCATATGAAAAACGTTGTTTTTATAAAAGTTTTTTTATTCATGTACTATTTTAATATATTTATTAGAAAATATTCACAGTACAGTTGTTGGGTGAAATTAAATCTGAAAAAAGTTCTCAATTTGCTGTTAAAGTAAAATGTAACATAAAACGTTCATTGCGAGAAGGCGATCTCTCTTCTCAATTTGACTATGGCAGTTGATTTGGAAAAAGTTCATTTTGTTTGGAATAGGTTTCTTTTGGTAAGGAATAGGTTCATTTTGTTTGAAAAAGGTTCTTTTTGTCTGGGAATGGTTTCTTTGAGTTTGGAAAAGGTCTCAATTGGTTCGATGAAGGTTCAATTGGTCCAGAATAGGCTTCATTTGGTATGAAAAAGGTTCATTCTGTTTGGAAAAGGTTGATTTTGTCTGGAAAAGGTTTCTTTGGGTTTGGAAAAAGTTCATTTTGTTTGGAATAGGTTCTTTCTGTCTGTGAAAGGTTTTTTTCGTCAGGAAATTGGTTTGTAAAAGGTTCATTTTGTCTGGAAATGCTTTCTTCTTGTGAGGAGTAGGTTCATTTTGTTAGAAAAAGACCCATTTCGTCTGAAAAAGTTTTCTTTGGGTTTGGAAAAGGTTTCAATTGCATTGACTCATTTTGTTTGGAAAACGTTCTTTTTGTCTGGAAAAGGTCTCATTGGGTTTGCAAAAGGTTCATCTGAATTAGAAGAAGTTTCAATAGGTTTGGAAGATGTTCAATTTGTCTGGAAAAAATTTCAATTGGTTCGTAAAAGGTTAATTTTTCCAGAATAGGCTTCAATTGGTATGAAAAAGGTTCATTTTGTTTGGAAAGGGTTGATTTTTGTAAGGAATAGGTTCATTTTGTTAGAAAAAGGTCCATTTCGTCTGGAAAAGGTTTCTTTGGGTTTGGTAGAGGTTTCAATTGCATTGACAATGATTCATTTTGTCCAGAATAGGCTTCAATTGGTATGAAAATGGTTCATTTTGTTTGGAAAAGGTTGAATTTGTCTGGAAAAGGTTCTTTCGTCTGGAAATTCATTTGGAAAAGGTTCATTTGGTCCGCAAAATGGTTTCTTTTTGTAAGGAATAGGTTCATTTTGTTTGTAAAAGGTAATATTTGGATACCTAACCCTCGCTATGGCTTTAGATACTTTCCTCTCTGTTCATGTCGACTGTAGCGTTAAATCTTTATTGTAATAAATAGGCATTTGTGCATAGAACAGCCTTTTAGCCGATATAAAAGAAGACGTATCTGCACATTCCATATTCATTTAATGTAAAAATGTTGTTAATTCGCTGCAAAAGTGAAATTTAACTTGAAACATTCATTGAGAGAAAGAGTAATCACAGAAACTTCTCAATTTGACTACGAAAAGCCGCTCATTAACTGAAATATTCCGTGATTTGGGTTGAAATTTTTGCCGTTTGACTAAAAAGTGGTCAATATAGCTTAAAACAACTTGGAAAAGACCATTTGGGTCTTTCGTGACCTTCCAAGAAAACTAGTTTGAGCACCAATCCGTCGTACAATCAATTAAGGAAAATTAGTAGTAAAATAAAATGATTTTTTTTTTTTTTTTTAAATTAAAAAACGATCAGAATTAGGATTTGTCCGAACAGGAGATGCGCGTGGTGGAATTCGTTCGCTCTTCGCTCTACCCCCCCCCCCCCCCCCTCTTCTCACTTGTGCGTGGGTGGGCATCACAAATGTAGGGGAACACGTTGGTTCCTGTTCTATTTCCGTTCCAGGCCGACCACCTTCTCGTCCCGCGGCTGGAAGTTCCTTTTGATACGATTTTACGGCGCTTTGAATCGTGAATCGATCGCGAGACGTTTACTCGTTCGGAAACGCCGCTTCGACCCGCCAAAATTGATGGGAAATATGTTCGGGAATGTCGTCGACGACGTCGTAAATATTTACTAAAAAAACTACAAAATAAATACTTAAAATAAGGCAACTTTGACGAAGAAAAATGAACGATTTTCAGATGTGAAAAAGCGATAAAATGAAAAAGGAAATTTCGAGAAAAAAAATTATCAAGGTTCTACCCTCCCTTAATGTTGGGAGGTCGAGCCAAATGTCTACAGTCCACAGTCAAAAAATCAATATTTCTGGAAATCACATCTGACGTTGTTTCTAATTTTTCGTCAATGACGATGAGAAGGGCAGACGATTCTTGCAAATTGCACATAGTTGCAATTGAATCGATTTTCGAAAGAAGTTGACGAAATGAAGATTCTCCATTTGACTAAGAAAAGCTATAGATGTAGTTACTTACTGATTGTCCCACTACAAAAATGATTTTTTAGGGTTTAGAAAGAGGCATCATTTGGTTTGGAAACGGTTCCACTTGGTTTGAAAAAGGTTCATTTGGTCTGGAAACGGTTTCATTTGAGTTAGAAAGGGTTCATTTGGTCTGGAAAAAGGTTCATTTGGTCTGGAAACGGTTCCATTTGGTCTGGAAACGGTTCCATTTTGTTTGGAAAGGTTCACTTTTGGTATGGAAACGGTTCCACATGGTTTGAAAACGGTTCATTTGTTTGGAAAAGGTTCATTTGGTCTGAAAACGGTTTCATTTGAGTTGAAAATGGTTCTCTTTTGGTCTGGAAATGGTTCATTTGGTTTGCAAAAGGTATATTTTTGGTTTGAAAAAGTACCATTTGGTCTGGAAATTTTTCTGGATTTGTTATATGCCTTTCCAGCGTGGGGGAGCGCCCACCCCACACCATCCATCCCTTTTTCATTTACCGAAGTATTTTCTGTATATCCTTTCAAGAGTAGATTCTTTTAGCACACTGGCTCGATTTTTATTAGATAGCAAATTTTGATGCTCGATTTTCCAGTTGATTTGTCCGTTTAATAGACAGAATATTCTCATATCGAGCCCACGCTGTTGCTTTTGATTCAAATTTGAAGGTCAGGTTGTTCAACCCCTATTCAAGTCGACTGCTGTTGAATTTGTAGTGTAATAAATAAAGATTCGAGCATTGAACTTCCGGCCAATATAAAATGAGACGTATCTGGACACCCACTTGGAATGAAAAAGTTTTCAAATTTGACTTCGTTTCGAAATTTTTTTGGGGATGGTCCTGACATAATAAAGAAGAGAGGAAGAGAGAATCTGGTTGTTCGCGCGATCGTGTTAACGAGATCTGACGCACGACTGACTCGCACCTGCCAGATGCGGTCGACCTTGCCAGATGGAGACTGTTCTGGCCGGTGGAGCTGTGAGCTTCTGTCACCTGACTCCGCGACACGACCCCGTGTGAGACGTCACGCCCGATCGAGCGTAACTCTCATCCCCGCCCGAATCTCCGGATCGGCCCCGCCGGAGGTGAAGGAGCCCCGTCTTCACAAATCACCGACGAGTCGACTCCGCCGATGCGGCGATGAGAACCAGTGACGGTTAATCCGTTGAGAGTCACACGCGTCTCCGCCGGTGGGGATGGGATTTCGAGTAGACCCGTTTCGGGCTCCGACGATTTTTATCTGTCGCGAGGAAGCGAAGGGGAAAATTAGTGTAAGGCTTCAGTGGACACCGCTCCCCCTTCCCCCTACCCGCCATGGCGGGCACAATCTCCAAGACGTCCCCGTCCAGCTGGGTCTTATCTACGAGAACTGAACCTTATAATGATGAGATTGTACGAAGCCGCCCGTGCGCCTATCATTATCACTTATCACTGAGGCGTATTCACAACACTCATTCCCTCACACACCCATCGAGGGAATAGATTATTGAACAAATTGAGTACATTTTTCCCGGTAAATTATATGAATAATCAATTTTTGACAGTGAGGTATTTCAAAAATTTGAAAATTTTCTTAAAAGCATCTCTTTCCCGCTCTAGTTGGTCCTCGAAACTTTTCAGCCCTATCAGACCAAATTTAGAGGGGGTTGTCAAAATGTGAATTTTGAAAAACGGGTTTTCGAGTTTTTTGGTGATCTAGGGGTGTGGGATATTATTTTCGACTAAATATTGGACGCTGAATCCAATGAGACGAGTCCCGGAACGATTGGCACCCTTTGGAAGAGGTTTTGGGTCAAAATGGGCATGAGAGTAGGCTTTCAAGATTTTTGGTACTTGAGCGTGTATAGTATCCTTTTCCACTAAATTTTGGACTCTGAATTCATCGGGATGGGTGCCAGACCGATTGGTGCTCTCCTGAGGTGGTTAATGGTCGAATGTGCACCTACTTACATATTTGAATGAGTCCTGGACACTCTAAACTCTCTGTTATCTTCATAATATTGCTCTAAGGAATAGTAAAGCGAAGAAGCAATCGATCAAACTCGCCGTCCTTTTCGTCTTTTCACTCATTTGGGAAAGTGACGTTCACCTAACTGAGTCAGAGTCAAACGAGCGGGCCATCGACGGTTTGGACGGAACCACCTGTAATCTACCGTCAGTTTGACGCCTCTTCAACTCGAAACACTTCTCCAAAACCAGTCACCCCCGAAACTCGAAAACTTCCCTCGCAATTTGTCACCTGACGTCCGGAAACGACGGGAAAATTACAGAGGAGGCGCATCTTGAACTTGGCGAGCACCACTTGGCCGAGTTGGATTCCGACCTTTTTCCAAACCTCCCCCGAACAACCCCCCCCCCCCCCCAACAACCCCCGCGCCGATCAAACTATGCGAAAGATCCGCGGAAACTGAAGGAGACGAGGGTGCTTGAAACTTTTAATTACCTCGCTCGAGCTTAACCCTCGCCCCCTCGCATCGGCTTTTTGTGCGTCTCACTCACCCTCAACGGAAAAGAGAATGAAAAACTTCAAAAATTTTCATCAAAAGGGCGACCAACAACAACTCCACCCTTCTACCGCCCCCTCTAAAGGATAATTCCCTCATTTATCTTGGATCTGAAAAACGACGCATCAAATTGAGCATTGCAGAGGGAGTAAAATTATCCAGCATGATGTTCTCAAATCAATTTGACCAGATTTATAGATTCTTTAAGAACTTCTTCGTCCAAATAAACCATCAAAGTGATCATCAGAAGTACGGATGTTTCAGAAATAGCCATAGTCGACATCTGTCAGCCAGGCAGGGCTCAAGTAGGACATAGAATTGGTTCCTGTGGAAAATGAAATTGAGTTGTGAGAAGAAAGTCTCAATGGTCAGGATTGCTGGGAACCTGGAACGGCCATGGCCAAAGGGATTTGGTCATCTCTACATTTGTGGCCACTCAGGTGTAGGGGAGAGCGAGATGGTTCATGAGCTGGCCTGGCAGGAGCCGGGGCTTGCAGCGATGCCTCAGAGGTGGTCAAGGTGCTCTCTAAATGGGCACAGACAGCGTGATGGTCAGACATCGTGCAGTAAACGAGGGTGGAATGCATTCAGGAATGCTTCTTCAGGTGACTTGCTGCAAGGTGGATGTAACAGTGCGCGTTGGATGCTGACGTACCTTCATCTCAAGATGGTTGGACGACCCACTGTCTCAAGTGGGATGTGTCCTCAAGGCTGGACTGGCAACGCTGTGAACGCACAATTTCAGTGCAGCCAAAGCTGGACATGGTGACGAGTCTACCTATTTTGCTTCATGGATTTGACCCCCACAGGGTGGTCAGCTTCAGCACGTGGCTCCTAGTAGTGAGGACTCGTTGTTGTCCTATCCCACCTACACGAGTAGGCCTGAATCCTTCTACATCGTCACTCTCTTGTCAAGCGTGGTCTGGTAAGAAACCATTTGACAACCATCAGGAAGCTTTTGCTTTACGCCCGTCCTCAGCAGCATCTACTTTTGGTTTGTTATTCCTTGAAGAGTCCAGGTTCCTCCACATCCAACGTTTTCCCCCATTTTCGCCATGCTCCTGTTCCGAGTAATAACCAACCCCTGTAAAACAATTTGCAGCATTCATCTAGGCGTGTTGGGTATAATTTACCACTAATTTTTGGACGCTGAATCGATTGGAATGAGTGTCCATGCTCCAGGTCCGAGGAATAACCAACCCCTGTGAATGAATTTGCAGCGTTTTTACCAGGAGGTGAATGACTGAAGCATACGTTTAAGGTCCATCCAGGTTTTAGGCAGAAGGGGAGGAGGGTCTACAAATCTGAAATTTCAGCTCCTTTCTGGTGGACCTCGTCACATTTCAACCCAATCTGCACATTCCTCTCGGTATGACGGGATATGAGAATTTTGAAATGGAGTTTTTGAGCTTTTTGGGAATCTATGCTCCTAAGGTATCGTTGGCCGCACTTTGAATAACTTAGGCATATAAATCATAAAGTAGAGCACACATTTTGAGTACCCAACCCCTTCCCCTACCCCTAACCTCGCCCAAAGGATGTGTCTTTAGAACCACTGTGTGATGCTCAATCACCGCTGGCTCCGAACAAGTGCTCTCACTGAGGCCCTCAATGGCTGCCGAGAGTGAAAATTGTGTTCTATAAAAAAAAGAAGACGAAGAAGACGAATTTCCGAAGGAAAAAAGAAAAATGTTCGATGCGTTCCATATGGGAAGAGGTCGAACGAGAAAATGTCTTGTTAGTAAAGACCTCATTTACTTCTTGCGTCAAGTTCTTCAGCGCACCACGGACTCACTGGAAAGAAAAATCCCCGACAGTTAATCTTCTCGTTTTCTTTTTTTTCAGAAACAATTGGTCGAGTGAGAGAATTCTCGTCTCTTTTTTCCACAAGCTCGTTTCCAAGTTCAGCGCGTGAAATAGATTAATCCTTCGTTTACGTTTCAATAGCCGGTTGAGACGGTTGTAACAGGATCCAGTCGGAGTGTTGTTGTTGAGCGCGAAGGTATGTCCGTGTTTGTTCAGCCTTGGCCCTTTCGACAATCGTTGCGGTTAACCGCCGCCTCGAGTCGAATCCTTGAGAAGCGCGCGCCTGCGGGTTATTCGATGCTTTCGAACGCTTTTGATTTTCAATTACCAACGACGAGGAAACGATTTGGGATCGCGTCCTCCCGACATTGCCTCGTTACCGTGGATAAAAGGGAATGACGTAGTCAAAGTAATTACAGTGGATATTTAGACGTGAATCGGCTTTTTGGAAAATGTTGGTTGTATCAGTCAATCATCGTAAAGTCACCAATTTTGGATTCAGCATCGAATTTCCACCACAACTGGCAAAACCAGAAGTGCAAAATAGCATGGTTAGAAATGACTTGTTCCACTGCAC
>CM034008.1:15911185-15937921 GCA_019603395.1 Cyrtorhinus lividipennis
CTCGTGATCCTGGTGCAATCTCAATCGGCAGGCAAATTGAATTTCCGAATCGGAGAGCCCGAAGAGGGATTAGTTACTAGAAAAAAAAAAACGGTATATCCTTATTTGGCCTATGGGTTTCCCTACTTGGCTGCGTCCGGCTGACCGCTATTACCCGGTTATCGATTATTTGTAATCCTACGCAGCCCCGGGAAAAGAAATTCTCGACGGGTTTTCCTTTGTTGAAACATCAGCATCGACGAGCATTTTATTCGGTGATTTCGAATACATTTCTATCATGCACCTTTTGGAAGGTATGAGGTATGTGTGAGACGTCATAAAATGGTCGCTGTAACATTGCCCCTCGACACTTATATGCATCTTCAGCTGAAAAGACAGGATGGCTGTTAAATCACGGTGCTATTTACATTTATATATTACCTCAGAACTGGTGCCACTAGACGTAGGGACGTTGCAATATAATCAATTTTTAAAAAAGCTGCAAATTCCTTGACCAGGCGCATGGAGACTCATATTTCGAAATGGGGGAAACAGTGGGTGTGGCGGTTCCTAGACCCATTCCAGGGTCCACAATTTAGTACCCCACGCGCCTAGGTTCCAGAAATATCGAAAACACACTTTTCGAAATGCGTAGATAGGCACCCATTTTGACTCATAACCTCATTCAGAGAGCGCAAATCGTTCCGAGGCTCATTTCTTTGGATTCAGCGTCCAAAATTTAGTGGAAAATGATACCCCACTCGCCTAGATTGCCAAAAACGTCGTGGACGACGGACGGACATTTTTTGCTAATTTTGATCTAGACACCTGTGCAAAACTGTTATTTGTAGTATCGATATTCTCAATTGTCGATATATAATATAGTATGGAAAAAAAAGTTATTCAACTATATTTCTACATTCCTAACTTGATGACGTATTAGAGAGAGTGAAAGGGTAAGGAGAAGGAGGGGTTTTCATGGGAAGAAGAGATCAATACCATACCCAATCCTCTCCCGGTATTTTTCAAGTACCCAGTGCTGAATTGGGTGGGTTTTCACGAAAAATGCATTTCGGTATGATTATTGTGGACAATTAGAGAGTGATTGCGTATGGCTGGTAGTAGCCAGATGCAATTTTAGAGAGTTCCTAAGAGATAAGGCCGAACTTACTTTCTGGCCTTATCTCAACTGCGCATGCGTTCGGCCGAATCGTTTTGCGTTATCGGCCTCAAAGATAAGACCAGGGAGATTAGTTGTGATTACTACACGATTTCGGCCTTTATGAACGATTTGATATGAAGTTAAGATTTTGATAAGTTTGTGCTTTCATCTTATTCCACGTTCTCATTTGAGCCGAATTGATGGGGAATGGTAAGATCTTCCAATGGTTTTCAATTTCCAAGTTCATTCTCGCAGATGGTAAAAAAGTATTTCCAATAAGCTTGGGAAGAGTGGAAAAAATACGTGTTGAGTTCTAGGCCCATCCACTTCGTTTAAAGTACTGATCCTATCGCCCAGCACCTTCTGGAGCCAAAGAAAACCTGACCCAGCCTTTATTTAGAATGTGAAGGACCCGTTTGCGAGCCTTCATTGAATCTTATTCGGTGTACGCCGTTTTATCAAGATCCGCTACGTTGATTCACGGCCCTCGTGAAGGGGAAACTAGGTACCGTACGGGAGGATATTTACATAGAAAACTTGCAAACGGGGTTCAGCCCGATCGCTAAATTGGCGTTCAAATCTAGAGAGCCCTTTCAAAGGAAACCGAACTGAGTGAGAAGATATGTAAAATGATTTTGCCGGGTCTATAGTGGCTTCGCTTTTGCTAGTGAAAGAAAGAAAGAAAGAAAGAAAGAAATGTTTATTTGTCGTTTTGAGGCAACTATGGCCTATACAACAAGGAAGGTTCGCGAGGGTACAGACTATATCATGGTATAAATCTAAATAAAAAATAAAAATATACATAGTACTTCTTGTGGCTGACATAAAGGGGGGGGGGGGTATAATATGTTCTTATGCACAATAAACTGGTTGAGAGTTGGTGGGTGCCCTCAGTTGGACACATCATCCATCAATCCTTTCACAAAGGCTCTAAATTTCAAAAATGACATTGTAAAATTAAGTAGCATGAACACACTTTCCCTAGTCACCGCAGCAAATAGAACTTTGTTAACAAACTCAGAACTGACTCGAGGCATGCCAAAATATTTTTCCCTCATTTCCCTTAGTTGAGGGCAACTACAAAAAATGTGCTCGATGGTTTCTGGCGACTGGTGTTACACAGAAAGCATTCGTTTGAATGGTCGATGGTGTACAAGGAACCCTTATAAAAAATACGAAGCATATTCCCATTCCTCAAACGCAACTGGGCCACTACTCGTTTAACGTTTATAGGGATTTCCCATCTTAAATATCCTTCAAGCGAGGAGTAATTGTGACTGTACTCCTGGTAAGCCTTGCTGTAAGTGGAACATACCATTCGCTCGTAGTCTTCGTAAGCAGTTTTCGTCGTGAGACAATTTAACACCTGCTGCTTATTTTTTTTCACTTCGTCTGCATTTTGCACCTTCCACAGATCATGGTAACCCAATTCCACAAGTATAGTCTTGAGTTGGGAAGCCCAGTTGTATTTTTCCACATCAAGACCTCTGTTGATTGTTGACAGTAGCTGGTTATAACAAATGCGAGGGTATCTACTTTCCGGCATTCTTAGGATTGCCTCCCACCAACCCAAGGCTCTATCCACTACAAAAACTCCTAATTTTGCCCTACCTGTCTCGGCTCGCAGCATGTAACGAGGGGTTCCGAAAGGCAAGGTTAAAATGCTTTTCAAAATTTTTGACTGTATTGCCTCTAGCTCCTCAAGGTAACGTAGGCCCCAGATCTCTGAGCTGTAGAGCAGTACCGAACAGACCATCGAATCAATAAGCCGACAAGTGGCTTCCCAACTTACACATTTACCCTTTACCAAAATTTCCCGTACACTACCCCAAGCTCGTAAACTTTTGGCTTTAAATTGCTCCTTAGCTTTATAGTACAATCCTGACGAAGAGAAATTTACTCCAAGGTAGATGTACTCCTTAACGAATTCTATTTTCCCACATGGTAAAATTATGAAATCATCTTGCCTTTTTCGTTTACCTCTTTGGAAACACACTATTTTTGTCTTGTCCTGATTTATAGAGAGACCCATTGACCTTGAAGTATTCGTCTAAGGCCTGCATCTTGTTTTCAATGTCCCTCTTACTATCACCAAAGATGACAATATCATCCGCAAACATGAGAAGCAATATATCAGTTCGCCCATCCACGTTTAAGCCCCCTAAATTCCTTTGCCTTATATACTCTTCCAAGCCACTTATGTATAGAGAAAATACGACCGGACTAACGGAATCGCCTTGCAAAACCCCCTCTAGAACTTGATGAAATTCAGTAAATTCATTTTTTACTTTTATAGCAACCTTTGCTTTGCTGTACAGGTCTCTCAGGGCCCTAAGAATTCGCCCCCTAATCCCTAACTCTGCTAATTTACCCCATAGTAATTCATGGGGAAGGGAACCAAACGCATTTCTGTAGTCAACAAAACCGCAATACACTTTACCTTTTTTCCTCTGCAATTTGAGTGCAATTAAAGTATTCATAACAAAAATATTGTCCCTACAACCTCGGCCTCTACGGAAACCCGCCTGGCATTCTGGGATAGCTTTTGCGATTTCAGCCCAATCTATTAGCCTATTTCCTATGCACTGCGTAAAGCATTTTACCACAGTATTAATTAGAGCGATTGGTCTCTGCTTATTAATGTCATTCCAATTCGTAGATTTAGGTACCATGCGGATTATTACTTTACCCCACTCCTCTGGGATGTTCCCATACTCCAATATAGAATTGAAAATATTTGTTATCATTTCGATACCAATGTTCGGTAGATTTTTCAAGACCTCATTTGGTATATTGTCCAATCCCGCAGCTTTCTTATTTTTCAAATTTATCAAGACTGATTTGATCTCGTTTACTGTGAATGGCTCATTTAGAGCCGGAAATAGCTCCTCATCATTTATACTCATACTATAAGAAGTCGGCGAAGGCGTTCCTTTTTCCACCAGGTAGGACTCCCATTGTTCCAACGTAATATTTGCAGTTTTATATTCTCTGTTTCTTAATACCCTAACTGTTTTCCAGAATTCTTGTGAATTTGTCACATTACACAAACCCTCCCTCAGTTTATCATAGTATATATTTTTTTCATACTTCAGCAGTGCCTGATATGATTTTTTAGCATCCAAGAAATCAAAAATAGCCCCTGTTCCCTTTTTCCATGATTTATAAGCAGATTTAACGGTCTTCAGAGAAGTTTTACATTTATGATTGAACCATGGTTTATGTTTATGGAACGGCTGATTACCAACCTTTACCGTTTTACACATTCCTAAGCCTCTCATAACTGTCAGTATTCCCTCTTTTAATGAGTCGAAATCATGAAGTACGAGGTTACTCAGAGTCTCGTCCGTTCTTAACTTGAATTCCACTACCTTCTGTGGGTTCCATTTTACTATTTCTATACTACTTTTACCTTCACTCTTAGTACTTGGATTCGCATTTCCGACAGTCAGCGACAAAGTGCATTCCGAATGGTCCGAAACCACTCCCAGCCTGTTTGGTATTGAAAAGTCGAGGACACAATCCATTGCTGGATCATTAACCCAACAGAGGTCTAGGGTACTCTGACCAGAAGCACCAAAGAACGTGTAGCCCCCTTCTGGGTCGCCGCTACTCCTCCCGTTTGTAATTGATAGCCCGTATGACTCCAGTAGATCCACCAATTTCCGCCCTACAGAATTTATATGAGTGTCTTGTGAAGCCCTAGCGCTAGATAGTGTGGTACCCTGAAACAAAATTTCCTCCCCTTGATTCAAGCAACCTACTCTTGCATTCCAGTCTCCTATCAGTATTAATTTATAACCACTATATTTAGCCATAACATGATCAATTACCTCTATTAATGCTAATGAAAAATCATTGAAATCCTCCTTTGTGTTCATATAAATATTCCCTAACACCAACCTGTACGTGGCCACTACTACGAAAATAAAATATCTTGATGTTGTCATCAATACAACATCCTTGAAAATTGTAGTCGGTATCAAAATGAGAAGACCTCCTTTTGCCCTCCCACTTACATGAGATCGCACAGCCAAGCTTTCCACTTTTGTAAATTTGTCTAAAAATACAGGTAGTGTCGGGCTATATTCGAGCCAAGTTTCTTGTAGACATATTAGGTCAAAATTAGACAGAAAATAACACTGATCTCCGCTTAGATTAGCCAAAGTTTTAAACCCAGACATATTCCAACTGACAATGTTCAATAAGTGACCACTTACTTTGGCGCCCCTATTTACGAAAAAACTGCTGCTGTTGCAAGCTCGCGGGAGATTGTCCAGGTCTAGTTTTCTTCCCTGCTAGTTGTTTCGGGCTGGGTCCTGCCTCATCTCTGGTCTTCTTTCGAGATGATGGAGTCTGGAGTACGGGATGAAAATCCGCCGTTGGGACTGCCTCCTTAGATCCTTCCTCTTTTCCACTCCCCGAGTAACGTAGTTCGTTGAGTGACCATGTGTTTCCGTTTACGATAAGTTTATCATGCCGAATATATGCCGACATGCCATCCTTTTTTGCTGCAATCCTGTAGTCAATCAACTCCTTCTGAATCTCTCGAATCTGTTTGGGCAGATCCTCCCTCAATGATATTTTAGTGCCTGCCAGCCTTGAAGCCGCCCGAAAGCAGTCGGCCCTGCATACGGGACTGGAAAATGTGACCATCACGGGATTAGGAGCGGTGGCTTTTCTCCCAAGAAACTTGACTGATACTACTTCTCTTTCAGAAATTGTAAGCTGAAGTTGTTCTCGCAAAAATATGAGAACAGCCTGTTTCAGCGTCATCTGCTCGGTAGTAGTCCAATTGAATATAATGAGGTTGTTCATCCTTTCACGGTTTTGCGCAAATTCAACGAATTTCTCGAAAGCTTCGCATTTGTTTTCCACTTTCAGCACTCGACCCGTCGGAGTTCGCGCGGAGCCGCTGTCAAGTAAAGACGTGTGTCGAGTCGCTCTGTCATTTCGTTACCTTCAATCGTAAAATCGCCGGTTTTTGATTGGTTTTCTGCGTTTCCGGTATTGCCTGATTTCAGGATTAACTGATCCACCCAACCTTATTGGAGACACAAGCGGTATTGATGAATGTGACTATCTTTTCTGTCTAAAATTGCAGTCGTTGTGAACCAATAAAACAGGTACGATCAACGCGGAGGCAGCTCGGGTCCAGGTGATAAGGCCCCCCCACCAGTTGATGACTGCCAAACAGTGAGAAACCACTCAAGGTCAACGGTACATTGCATCTACGCCCCGCCTCCTTTCTCTTATTTCAAGATACACGGAAAGTGAAGCTTGACCTGTTGTTGTCGCCGCTTATCAAACTTCGTTCGCCTGGAGAGGATCTAAACCTAACCACTGAATAATAAATAAAGAACTACAATCTACAGACGTAAAAGTTAGGCTCCAGAATGACCACTACGTTAGAAGACGTCATGAATAAGCTCAAGGAGCTATCGAGCATTCAAGGAGATATTGCGGCTATAAACCAGAAATTGAGAAAACTCGATAAAATTGAGAGCAAAATTAACGAACAAAATAAGAAGCTGGAAGAGTTGACGGGTCGAGTGCTTTTTGCTAGTGGAAATGGTAATGTAGATGCGTGAATAAAACACCGTCGAGCCTAATTATCATATGAAATGTACGCCTATGTTGGGACACATGTTGTGTCTGGGGCCATCTGCTTTTGCGATCGAATGTATCGACAGTCTGGCTTTATCAGCAGACGTCTTCATTAGGTTGAATAACCTCCACTTATTGAGCGGTGTTGTTAAATTGGAGTGTTGATGGGAGTTGGAGTGGTTGACGTCTCATTCTGCAGCTAAACCATTCTACATCCACAAAGTATTGAGTCATTTCGCTTATAAAACATAATAGGATCCTTATTTTGTGGGTATGCAAGGTTTGCTCCAGTTTCCAGGGTTTGTTGCAGTTATGCAGGAATTGCTGCAGTTATGCAGAGTTTGTTGCAGTTATGCAGGCTTTGCTGCAGTTATTTAGGGTTTTCTACAGTTATGCAGTTTGTTGCAGTTATTTAGGGTTTGTTGCAGTGATACAGGGTTTCTTACAGTTATGCAGGATTTGTTGCAGTTATACAGGGTTTGCAGCAGTTATGCAGGGTTTGTTACAGTTATGCAGGTTTGTTGCAGTAATGCAGCCTTCATCATCATCGCAAATCCTGCCTATGAGTATGATAAAGAGTATAATAAAGCCAATGAGTATAATAAGAACAACATCCTCGCAATTCTGTCTGACATGCATTGAACAATCAGCCTATTGGGAAGCTGAACAATAAGTCACAATACCCTTTCATTTCTACGACAGTAGTTGGTGTCATTGTAACATGGCCAACAGCCGGCTTGACAGCTCTCCCGGTCACGCCCAGTAATCACGGTCAATCCCGTCGAAACCCCAACATCACCGAGGCGTAAATAATATAAGGCAATTTGTCAACAAATCCGACCGTTTACAACAGTTAAAATCAGAACCGACTATCTCTCGACGATATTCATTATCGCTAACAAACCCCGTCACAGGTGATGGGGCGCGCGCATGGGCTCTGAATACCATTAGCCTTCAGTCAACATCCATCACGCCCACGGTCACCCACGGAAACATAACCTATAAACAACAATAAAAATGTAAATTTTTCAACACGGTTGAGCAAACAAGATTGTCGAAACGGGTCGAATATTTATAAAGCAGTTATTAATGCAACAGAAACGAACCTATTACGGCAAATTTGTTATAATGAAAATAACTCAACGTCGATATTTGCCTCCACTAGTTCATCATTTATGAACACATTCATTCTGAAACAAACCCGGGTTTTCAATTGAATCTTCAAGTACTCATTTCAACAGCGATAGTCAAATTTCAGCTCACTTTTCTTTGTCAACCAGTGTCTGCATCAATCGTATTTATCAGAAAACGATTGATAAATAAAGAGGGTTGGAAAAAGTGTTTTAGTGTTCTTGCTGATTGCTTTTACATCGACTGAGAAAACTACCGTAACTGTGTGAAGAGATTACGGTGTAAAAACGAATTGAGAAGTAGATGAACCCCAACTTGAATAGAAATGTTTTAGAGAACTTAGATATCAAGATATTATTCTTTTTTAGGCGCTGTAATTGTACACGCTTCAAGCTTTTTACAGTTAGTTTACAAATAACTAGTACTTACCCAAGGACTGCACCTCGCTAACAAAAAATTTTGTTGAAAATGCTGCGAATTCTTTCACAGGGGTTGGTTATTCCTCGGACCAGGAGCATGGAGTCTCATTTCTTCAACATGGGGAAAATGGGGGAAACAGTTGGTGTGGCGGGTCCCGGACCCATTCCAATCGATTCAGGGTCCAAAATTTAGTGAAAAATGATACCCCACACGCCTAGGTACAAGACATCACGAAAACCTACTTTCAAAATGGGGGGGTATATAGATACCCATTTTAGGCCATAACCTCTTCCGGTGGGCGCCGATCGTTCTGGGACCAGTTTAGTTCGATTCAGCGATCAATATTTGATACCACAAAATGATACCACACACTTCTGGATCGCCCAAATCTCGAAAATCCATTTTTCAAAAAACATTTTTGACCCCTACCACGTCAAAATTTGGTCCAATTGGGCTGAATTGTTTCGAGGACCTACTAAAGCCGGGAACGGACTCCTGAGTCAAATTTCAGATTTTCAAAAAAATTTCTTAGATACCCAATTTGCCCCATAATCTACGCCGTACGCCGCTCATACCGATTTTGGTAGTGAACATTTTGAAAAAGCTGAAATTTCGGTCAGAGACCCGTTTTCAGATCTAGTTGGTCTTTGAAACTTTTCAACCCGATCGAACCAAATTTGAGAGAGGGGGCGGGGGTCAAAATGTGTTTTTTGAAAAATGGATTTTCGAGATTTTACGCGATCTAGGCGAGTAGGGTATTATTTTCGACTAAATTTTGGACGCTGAATCCAATGAGACGGGTCCCGGAACGATTGGCACTCACTGGAAGAGGTCATGAGTCAAATGGGTATATATCTACCCATTTCGAATGTCTGTTTTCGAGATTTCCGGTACCGGGTTGGGTGAGTCGATTCGAATGATCCTTCAGGCTGTAGGTCCGAGGAATAACCAACCCCTGTGGACGAATTTGCAGCGTTTTTATAAAGAGAAAGGGGTGTATCATTTTCTGTTAATATTTGGAGGGTGATGCAATCGGAAAACGTTTTCGTGTGGCGGAGTTGAGCGTGCTTCTATTAGAGAATTGAACCTTTTTTCAAACCAACGAAACAAGAATAGAATATATTTACTTTTTTGGGCTACCTATTTCTTCCTATTGCAGTCAAGTGGCCCGTGGAGTAGCAGCTCTATATCAAAAGGCAGTTGTTGATAATTCAGAATCCAGCGACTGGAGGGGGAGGACGTTTAATGGGGGCCGATGTATCTTGCCACCTGTCCTCCACAGGTTTGGCGATTTTCCACGTTAGAAGCCAAAACCCTTTACACGAGACCTAACCGGCCTATTATGAACCGTTTCATTTACGACCGTCCACAAATCAAGGACATCGTTGGGTCGCCAAAATCCGGTGAACTGAGCCATTAAAAGATAAAAATGGCGACCGCTGGTAAATGGCTGACGTGAAAATGTGGATGGAAGTAATTTCCGTTTAATCACTGACTGAACAACGATTGGCAGAGAAGCCTTGTACAATAAGGTGTATTTCAGGGTTAAATATTAGCTGGAAATAATGAGTGTGTTCCTACAATAATTCCCACTGACAAAGTTGATGATAACTTATAAGCCTGCGCGGGGGAGAAGGGAAAGGTGACCCAATCAAAATTAGGAGAAGCTTGTAATGAATATAAAGAAAGTTCAACAGGAGTAGGTTGTAGTAGTGTAGGAGTTCCTTTGGCTGGGGGCTATAAAGTAGCAGAATTAGTTCGTAGCGTTTGTCGGTTTCTTGTACAGCTACTAGCGATGCGCTGAGGTAATGGAGATGCCAGGATTCTGACGAATTTCCCCTTCTTGACCACCAACACTTCAACAGTATCCTACTAACCTTCTCCCCTGAGGCTTCAAACTGAGGCACTCAACCGATGAATTTAGGCGCTAGAGTTTAATAACATGCCGTCGAATATCGCAAGGTAAGTCGTATAATGTGATATCCCGGCTTCTCATTAATAACGCTCACGCTTTTCAAAGAAAAGGGAGGAGCCTTGAGGCTCTGAAACAAAGTCATTCTAATGAAGGCTCCGAATTATCGTCCCACTCTTAGAGAGCCCTGTAATATCACGGTTGTTTCATTTAGAAGGCTTTAATTTTACGGTGACATAATCAAATTTGATACATCTACATTATAAGATGAGTGGGACGATTGAGGTGTTCAACGAAGTAGCTGCTGAGGACGCCCAAAATAGAGTTAGAAAAAGATTTTGGGCTGATTGGTTGATGTTCTTCATTTAGCCACCAGTTGGGGCCTTGTGGCCCTCTTTTCCACCTCCCCTGGATCATATATTACAAAAAAAACCCTGCATATTCGTGTAAGCCTCTCTCGAATTAAAATGTGTTTGAATTTACTATAATTTAATTCGGGTTTCTTCGGAGAATTTGGAATGGACCTAGCGAGAGGATACGGGATGTAAGTCCAAGACTTACGACTGAGCTACTAGGGATACCAAGGATGAGCATAAAATACATTGATACAAACTGAATTATAATTGAAAACAAGGACTCGTTGCAAAGGAGAATATGCCTCAACCTGGGCTAGAATTGATACAAGACAAAGTAATTTGACAAAGTAAAACAGACAACATGTGGAGCGTAAAATACAATTAATACAAGATACATGAAATTATGATATACATGAAATACAATTTAATGAGCAAGTGCAACAATACCGGCTGACGAAAACGGCGTCGACGTCGAAGGAAAAACAGGAGGGGGCATGCTGTCCTGCAGGTACACAGCGAGGCTTATTAACTTGAGTCCTTTATCATCTCATGGGGAACACAATATTACAGCTTCGGTCAACTTCAGCACAGTAGAAGAGTTCACTTCAGAGCGAGCACAGGACAAAGCCAGGATGGACTGAGTGAGATTCACTTGCACGACAGGGTTACAAAAATATATGACTCCAACATGTTGGGTACCCCAGCAACGAGGGGCACCTCGACGACAACCGCCTGGTTGGGGGCCTTGGCAACGAGTGAAGCCCTGGCGCTCTCCAAATGCGACGTCCAGGCAGGAGCTGCGCGCGCATCCTGGCGCATGCTCCCTCCCTTCTGGCCTTCTGGAGGCAGCAAGCCTGGGGGCTTACATTCGTTCACAGGGGTTGGTTTTCTTCGGACCAGGTGCATGGAGTCTCATTTCTTCAACATGGTAAAAATGGGGAAAACAATGGGTGAGGCGGGTCCAGAACCCATTCCAATCGATTCAGCGTCCAAATTTTGGTGGAAACTGGTACCCCACACGCCTAGGTACAAGAAATCTCTAAAACACACGTTCGAAATGTTCGTGTATTATATTAGGGGGGTATCCGAAAGGGAGCTATGTATGTGCACTGTGAAATGAAAACGTTGATAATTTTTTATTCTGCACGTTTACATTCTTACCACCTTTAAAATTAATACATATTTCGGCGAGTGAAATGGATTGTAGGGTGTCCACGTGGAGAAGGATTGAATTGATGAGGATTCACGATCGAGTTGCTGCCACCTCTCCATCCCATTAGGGGCCACACATACGGGCAATGAGCTGGAAAATCAATTTCAATCTTCTATCCAAATTCCGCGTGATCAATTTATTGCTCCTTCCCGCCGTGGCATTGGGAGGACTGCATTTTCGTTTTTTTCTCTCTTTTTGGGTGCTTGTTTTTTAATACTTTTAGTCTCGCAGGTAACTTGCTTTAGCCTAGCTTCTGGATGAGGGTTGGGATTCCGTATTTCCGAGAAAGGAAATTGAATTTCACGCGTGAATACATCCTACGATTGTTTTTTTGGAGTGACTCATTCAATCAGATCGGTTTTTCCTTTCTCGTTCAGTCTCGGCAAATGAAATCCGGACTGGCGTTCAATGAGCGGAAAACTCAATGGGAGAGGTACACTTTCAAAGTGAAACCTTCCCTTTTTTTCAAAGCTGACTGGATTACAATCTGAGTTGCAAATCCTATCAATTAGTAGGCGTGGGGTATGTGGCATTTAGACCGGTCCGAGAGAATATTTTTGTCCAGTCGTCAGCTTAAGCTCACAATATGATTTGGCACGATGTTCTGTTGGCAGTTTTGCGGAATCTATGAGGAACTGGATCAAGCCATACCTCATGGGTCGACGACAAAGTGTCAAGGGACCTGACAATAAGCTTTCTACAGGGTGTGAGATCGAAATGAGAACACCGCAAGGCTCAGTGCTCTCTGCTCTGATTTTCACGCTGTATATCCCCTCGTTATCCAAAATTTTCTCACCAGAGATCAACTACGTGCTATATGCAAATGACCTCCAATACTACAGAACATGCAGTGTCGATATTTATATGACAGTGCACCACCTCAACGGAGAACTAGAAAAGCTGGCTAACTGGTGTGCAGCGCATCGCATGAGGGTGAACGAATCTAAGACCAAGATTATTGTCTACAACCATCCAAAAATCCTAGCCAAATTCAACTCATCATCCATTCAGAAACTGACATATGACGGAATCCCTCTCTCCGTGGTCGACAAGGCTAAAAATTTATGAATAATTTGTCAATATTCCCTGTCTTCGTCTGTCTTTTTGAATACACACATTCGAATACAATTTGAAATAATGCCCATCGAGCGCTTATGGTATCCAACAGTCTAACACGGTTTAAAAATTATTATGTTCAATTATTATCTATAAGTATAATTTATATGTTTCAGTCGCATAAACATCATAACAATGGGCCCTTGTCACGTAGAGCTCTTGGTTGGTTATTCCCTGAATAATCATGCAAAAAGTCAATTTCTCCGATTTGGCTCAAACATTTTTTCTGGGCATTTCAAAGTCTTTATATCAAAAAATTCCGTTTAGGAAATTTTCTAAAAATTTGAAATTTTGGTCAGGGGTCCGTTTCCGGTTTCAGTTCGTCCTCGAAACTTTTCAACCCGATCGGATCAAATTTGGGAGGAATAGGGGTAAAAATGAGTATTTCGAAAAATGGATTTTTTTTTTAGATTTTTGGCAATCTAGGCATGTGGGGTATCATTTTCCACTAAATTTCGGACAATGAATCCAATGAAATGTGTCCGGGAACGATTGGCGCCTCTGGATGAGGTTATGGGTTAAATCGGGTGTCTATCTACCCATTTTGAATGTGTGTATTCGAGATTTCTGGTACCTAGGCTGGTGGGGTATCATTTAGTTGTAAATTTTGGACCCTGAATCGGTTGGAATGGATCCGGACCCACTACCCCCAGAATTTCCCCCACGTTGAAGATGAGTCTCCTTGCGCCTGGTCCGAGGAATAACCAACCCGTGTGGATGAATTTGCAGCGTTTTTAATACTTATACCTATGTGGTTTGGATACCAGATTTGCACGCTACAAAAGTACATTTTGAAAAGAAAATTGATGAAATTATGTAACTAATAATACTGAACATTAGAGAAGTACAAATTAAAAAAGTAATTGTGTGCTTCATAATTAATTCTACAACTGCAGTGAAATAATAATTCTGGCTACTTCAATGAGCTATCAACGAATTAGGAGTAAATTTATTGATGTTGACATGTATCATGAGTTGGTTCAAAAAGTAGTATACCTACTTCATGCACACAATAGGTACCTGGGTAACAACTTCTTAAAGAGGTACCTACAATACTTGAGTGATATTGTTTTCCGAGGCTGTTGAGAGGAGTTCATCCTAACTGAACATACAATCACTCACATTATCATTAATATCCAATTAGGATGATTCGGGACTGAACGGGTTATTGATTGAAATACATCATACATGGCCGCCATTATCGAAACTAAACACGGATGAGTGACTACTTCACGCTACTCGAACGGAAACGGCTTTTCTTTAATCTTCGCCGACAGTATTTTTTGTGTCACACAACTAATCTATCAATGGAACTCACCTTATAAAGATAGAGACATAAGATAAGACTCCTCACGATCCGCTTTCCGACGAGCGGCTTATCGGGTGTAAAACGAACGACTATTTGCTCGAAAAACTTACTCAACGCGGAGTGAGACCGCTGTAATTCTTCGAGGTATACTTGCCCAGAGCATTCATCGAATCTCCACAGAATGCGGAAGATTTATGGGTTCGCGACGGGCTTTTGGAATTTAGCGTGGTCTTTGAATTCTAGCTTGAAACGACTATAGGCGGCCATTGACGAAGGAAGCCAGAGGGCTTTTGGTGCCGCAATCGCGATTCTCCGACACTGCGGTTGGCATCTGAACGGCGAATTACACCATAAATTGATCGCTTTCTGTCGGTTATTGTTAGGGGAAGGGATTTGATGTGGATAATTGACGATTCGATCAAACGTCGAGTTAGTTTACGGCGATAATTGAGAGCGAACACCCTGTCGATTGTTTGATTTTGATGACGGCCACCTTGAGTCGAGAACCAATTAATCAGGAAGGAGGTAATGTGACGAAGATGAGGTTCTGAATACATAATTTATTTGTGAACTACCTTCGCTACCTAGATTCAAGTAGGCACGCATCCAAGATTGAAGCAATTCAGCTCTAATGTTTTGATTGTAACACCATTAACTGTTTACAAAGGCCAGAAGTGGAAAAATTTTATTGTCAAAATATTGAATACAAGAATCGATGTTCTAATTACATCGATTGTTTGGACTCGATAGATTTCCTCAAAAAGGCTCTTTCGTCAAAAAGCATATTTTACTTGAAAGTCTCCTTTTGCAGCCATTGTCTGAACATTTTAAAGTGCGTTAGGATATCTAAAACAATGTAAAATATCACGTCACTACAGTTGCATATAGAAGGCTGTGGATAGGTTCCGCACATCTGTACTGGCAACACTGTCTGCTCTCCTGACGTACCTGTTGCTTCCTCTGTTCAAGTGCCAATTTTGTAAATATAAAATCGTTCTACGAGTGCTCTAAAAAACTTTCCTTCATCTTCTATCAAGGTTGAGTCAATAACAATAATAATGCATCTGTTCAAACCAAGTTTCTGAGTCTCCAACTATCGATCCAAGGCTAACTATCCAAGACTATCCACCTGTAAGCTAACACTAAAGGCTTAAAATGGGAATCTCAAGTTAACATATCTAAGAAATTAAGAAAGCTTTTTTATTTGCTAACCCTAGAAGGCTACTTATTGAGGCTACTTATGTCATGAGCTTCTCATGACAACATTATGCGTAACTCGCATCTGCAGTGTCGGCGGCCATATTACCTGATTCGATATATCGGGTTCTATAAATCGATAATAAGCCTACATGAGTCGATAATAAGCACATGTCCATCGCGCAAACGGGTTTACAAAAGCGTCTCTGATTAGCCAATTATTCAAATAAAATGATCGGACCAAATTTGGGCAGGGTAGGGGTGAAAATTTGTAGGTATTTGAAAAAAGGAGTTTCAAGATTTTTGGCGATCTAGACGTGTGTGGTATTATTTTCCAGTAAATTTTGGACGCTGAATCCAATGAGATTGGTCCGGGAACGATTGGCACCCACCAGAAGAAGTTATGGGTCAAAATGGGTGCCTATCTACCCATTACAAATGTGGGTTTTCGAGATTTCTGGTACCTAGGCGTGTGGGGTATCATTTTCCACTAAATTTTGGACACTGAATCGATTGGAATGGGTCCAGGACCCGCCACACCCTCTTTTTCCCCCATTTTCCCCATGTTGAAGAAATAAGTGTCCACGCGCCTGGTCCGAGAAATAACCCACCCCTGTGAATGAATTTTGCAGTGTTTTTAGGAGTTGGCTGTTCTTTTGTTGTGGATTTCAAGGTTGGAATAAATAAATCTGTTCCTTGCGGAAATTATGTTGGATTACCCTGCAACCCTCCTAGAAGGATGTTGTTATTCTTAGTCTAATTGACGATTAATTAGAAAATTATTATTTCTAAGTAGGTAGTATTTATAACGTAATAAGATGGTTTACGGCAGAATTTCCGAAAAAATTAGGAAAACAAATTCAGGCTTATCTGGAATAATATTTAAGCGTTGTTTACTCATGAAAGAGGTTGTTCATTGATAAAAGTCGTACATTTTAGTACATCTGAGTCTGGGCTTTGCCTAAAAAGGTACAACAGTGACGATACGCACATAATATGGATATTTCTAGGAGTAGTGTTTCTTGATAACCGTAATGTCGGCAGGAGAAGGAAACCGTATAATGGTCGAGTGGATCAAAATGTCAAGCAGAACGGAGGTCTAAAACATTCCCCTCGTACAGAACTGAATAATAACAGATGACAGCTCAGGAATTGTCGCCAACTCGCGGGTAAGTTGATTACAAAATTACTACGAGAAAACGGCGCAATGCGAGAGAATTCCTCACTTATTATGATAAGAAGGACGGCGACGATCTACACGAAAGATGGTTCACAATGAAATTTTCAACTGTTGCCGTCAGGAGAAGCGAGTGACTCAGAAAATGGGATGAGTTAAGAAACGCTCGCGAATGTCATTCTCAATTTACATTCATTCACATCGCCTTCCACGATGTCTTGAGGTTGTTCTCACCGTTCGTGTTTGAAATGTGGCGACTTACCCGACATGATCTTCTCGGTGGAAAGATTGCCACTCACGTTGTCAACGTAAAAGAGACTCTATTTGTCACTCGCCAACCACACAACTCGCGGTTAGGGTTTCACTCAAAATGTCATCATCGGACCAACTGGTGCCCGCAACGAGGACGGGTCAGACGCTAAAGAGGTTTTTGGTAGAAAAATGAGAAATTGACGAGAGAAAGAAGACCACTCGTAGGACTGCGTTGAGCATTTCGCCATTTACTTTGTTGAAATAGGAAAACGCTGCAAATTCATTCACAGGAGAAGGTTGTTCCACATGACACATTTCTTCAACATGAGGAAAATGGGAAAAACAGTGGGCGTAGCGGGTCCCAGACCCATTCTAATCGATTCAGGGTCCAATATATAGTGGCAAATGACACCCCACACGCCAAGGTACCAGAAATGTCGAAAACACATTCAAAATGGGTAGATAGATACCCATTTTGACCCCCATGGCCTGTTCTGGAGGGTTCCAATCGTTCTGGGACCCATTTCTTTGGATTCAGTGTCCAAAATTTAGTGGAAAATGATACCTCTAATGCCTTTGCCAAAAATCTCGAAAATCTATTTTTCAAAATACACATTTTGGTTTTTCGGTCCGTTCGAGCTGAAAAGTTTTGAGGACCAACTAGAGCCGGGATCGGGTCCCTAATCATAATTTAAATCTTTAGAAAATTGTCTTTGACCAGAAATCTCGAAAACACACATTTAAAATGGGTAGATAGGCACCCATTTGACCCATAACCTCATCAAGAACGCGCCAATTGTTCCGGAAAACCATTTCATTGGATTTAGTGTCCAAAATGTAGTGGAAAATGATTCCCCACACGCGTTAGATTGCCAAAAATCTCGAAAATCCATTAAAAGAAAATTTTCTTTGACCAAAGTCGGCCTGGACGGCGGACGGACATTTGACTATAGACTTTAAAACGCCCAGAAAAAATGGGCCGAATCGATGGGATTGACCTTTTGCGTGAAAACATAGGTTGATTATTCATGGAATAAGTTGATTATTCAAGGAATAACCGACCAAAAACAGCAGGCATGGGATCTAGGTTTCACATGAAATGAAAATTACATACAATTAATAAAATTTGCGCTTTGACGAGATGCCTTTAATGATCATATTTACCCTGAGTGGGGTTATCACATTGGTATGCTTAGGTTTGAGTACATACTAGTTTTACTACAAAAATCAATGGGCGAGTGTTTTTTCAATCATCTTTGCGGGCTCCTCTTTTCATTTTATTCGTTTTTCTGTTGACTGACGCTCTCAGGTGGCAGTTTGACGTTGTAGGATCAGGTAGCAGTCATTATTCAAGGAATAACCAACCAAAAGTAATGCTGGTAGAGCAGTACGTAATGGAAAACGCGTGTTGCGTTCATTCAGAGATTATCGGAGAGTTGATGAAGAGAAATTTATAGATAATATCAATTTACCTTCAATTAAATTAGCAGAATGGAGAACGAAGAATGAAGAAACCAGGAAGACCAACGCCATGACTAATGCATCATCCTGAAAACAAGCAAACCAACAACCATGAGTGATATTGAAACAACTCGGGGGCTGAAATAAATTATGAGCGAAGTAAGTTAGTGCACCAATCGAGCTCGGTTATCGCTCAGCCTCATTTATCCCGATCTGCGATATCGAACGAGAACGACGCCATCTGTTCCTGAGAGATCGGTTTCTTATCGGTAGACCTCTGATGGCACTTTGACGTCTTAATGCACCGAAGAAGGACGAGTCCAAGTCCGAGAACCAGTTGATTCCAGGGACGAGAGGACGAGGAGGTTGTCGTATAATATAAGAAATCAATGTGTATCACGACTAATTATTATGAAATCCTGGTTATAGTGATATAGTTGTCGTTGGCTCTCTGCCGCTTCGTCTTACTTACAGCAACTTACTGCTGCAGATAGTTTAAAGAGAAGAAATTTTTATATTGTATACGACCACAAAATGGTGGATTGATTTGGACGTAAGTGAACCTGTCAACTTAGATAATCAATAATTCCTTAAGTAGTAAGTAAGTCTTTGGTAGTAAAAAATTTTCTAAAAATATGAAATTTTGGTCAGCGACCCGTTTCCGGCTTTAGTTGGTCCTCGAAACTTTCCAGCACGATCAAAAAAAAATTTGGGGAAAGTAGTGGTCAAAATGTGTTTTTCAAGAAATGGTTATTCGAGATTTTTGGCGATCTAGGCGAGTGGGGTATCATTTTCCACTAAAAAATGGACGCTGAATCCAATTAAATGAATCCTGAAACGATTTGCACCCTCTGGATGAAGTTATGGGTCAAAATGGGTATCTATCTAACCATTTAGAATATGTAATTTTGAGATTTCTGGTACTTAGGCGTGTGGGGTATCATTTCCCACCAAATTTTGGACCCTGAATTGATTAGAATGGGTCCGGGACCCGCCACACACACTATTTCCCCCATTTTTGACGACTTAGGCGCGTGGGGTATCGTTTTCCTCTACTTTTTGGACGCTGAATCGATTGAAATGAGTTTCCATGCGCCTGGTCCGAGGTATAACCAACCCTTGTGATTTTTATCATTGATTCATATTCTACGTCCAATTGCATATAATTTTCATACCTCAACAAAGCTTTTTGAGATTGCGGAACTGGTTTAGTGAGCACGAAAAGTTACGCAACCCCAAAATGGTCAACTAGCGGATGATGGTGAACTTTAAAGTGTGACATGACACATGAATGTTCATCGTTTCATAAATCTAATTCACGTGCTGACACGCGTTCCTTGATTCAACTCATTTTTATTTTTTATTTATTTTTTTTTTTTTGAAGACCAAAATTTGTTTATTTCCCGTGAAAAAATAATCTGTTCTAGCGCGTGTGTTTGCACATTTAGATTCAAAGGGTTTTTTTTTGTAATCAAAGAAAGTAAAATAGAAAATTATTATTTTAAATCCTACAAACCTATGAAACGTAAAGTGCAAACATACGAGCTAAAAAAAGATTATTTTTCCACGCGAAATAAACAAATTTCCGTCTTTATTCCTCCGAGTCGAATAACGAAACGGGTGGCATCATGTAAATCAGCGTAAAAAAAAAAAAAATAAATAAATAAATAAAAAATAAAAAATAAAAAAATCATGTGCCTCAGAGTGTACTATTATCCCCTATTTGAAAATTTCGGAGTTTTGAAACGGTTTAGTTTTTAATGAATTACGCACTCGCCTCATTCCTGATTACTTCGGTGATGTATTCATCCTTCATGCTTGGTTAGTTTATATAAAACTTTTTCTGTTCTCCTCTACAAGGAATTGGGCAGGAGGTAAATTAATACCGCAGTTGATGATTTGGTGTGCCGAGGGGCTAAAGTGGAGCATCCCTCAATTCCCAGGAACCTGCCTTGGCATTCATTGAAATTCAATAACTACACAAGGAGCACCCCATTTCCTTTCAATATAGTCCTGACCACCCCTCGGCATTGATTTACATTTAGAACCCCCGAAATCCCTTCTCGATGTACAGGAGACGCTACGTTGCGAGTGTAGTATTATAATAATTAAGCAATTAAAATGTATGTAGCAGAAGGAGGAAGGAGGATCGTGATGGGAATCGGTTATCAGTTGGACCTTCCTGAATAGGATGGCCTCACGGCTCAGGTTTTGGCTTTGTTCAGGTTATCTGCTAGACTGGAAGGAGTAAAGCTGAGCTTCAGGTGAGGGTGCTAAGGTGAGTCACGTGCGTTCTATACCATACATAATCTCACGTCGACCAAACAGAGGGTTTATCCACTCGAACGACCACATTACATATAAATGGTATACCTATCGATAAAGTAGGAACTCGAAGCCTTCGAGTATCGTTACATAACCCAGCGGCAATTCAAATTCTACTATGTAATTGACAAACTGTACGTTGAAATATGTCCGACCTCATGTTCCAAGTTCTGTAGGTCCGTGATACGTCGGCAGAAAGTTAGTCCAGGGAAACTCACGTAAGTGAAAAGAATGTTTTTACTTGGAGATGCTTCAACTCAGGACAAAGCTAAAAACCATTAGAAAAGCCTTGGCGGAACGAGGAGCTTTTTACAACAAAGGAGAATTTTAATGGCGTCACCCCTTCACATCTAAACGTAAAGAGCTGCTCCCTTATAAGAGCAAAGGTTGAATTCTTCCTACCTCTATTCTTGAACAAACTAAAAGTTTGCGAAGGCGATTGAGATTCGTTGGTTGAGGTTATTTCGCCCACTAACCTGGCTTAGATGATCGTGCTTCGATCGAACATTGAGTTTGTTTCAGTCCTGTGGTACGATTTCAATTCAGTTTATTTTAGAGTTCGACATTTACTTGTCGACTATAACCATTTACAACTTCCCGATCGAAGCTCAGCTATTGGACCTTCATGAAAATATATACTGGAGGAGAAAAATCAAACAAACATGGGGAAAATGGAAGAAACAGTGGGTGTGGCGGGTCCCGGACCCATTCCAATCGATTCAGGGTCCAAAATTAGGCGGAAAATGATACTCCACACGCCTAGGTACCAGAAATCTCGAAAACACACATTCGAAATGAATAGATAGGTACCCATTTTGACCCATAACCTCATCCAGAGGGCACCAATCGTCCTGGGACCCGTCTCATTAGATTCAGCGCCCAATATTTAGTCGAAAATGATGCCCCACACGCCTAGGTACCAGAAATGTCAAAAACACATTCAAAATGGGTAGATGGTTACCCATTTTGACCCCCATGGCCTGTTCTGGAGGGTTCCAATCGTTTTGGGACCCCTTTTATTGGATTCAGCGTTTAAATTTTAGTGGAAAATGATACCCCACACGCCCAGATTGCCAAAAATCCCGAAAATCCATTTTTCGAAATACACATTTGGACCCCTACTCTTCCCAAATTTGGTCCGATCGGGCTGAAAAGTTTCAAGGACCAACAAGAGCCGGGAACGGACCCCTGACCAAAATTTCAGATTTTTAGAAAATTTTCTACTACCAAAATCGGCGTGGACGGTGGACGGCACATTGCGGGCAGCATGCCTGTTGATATTGTGCTTGATGCGAGGGTTGCCTTCAGCTCGATCAAGTGGCCAGATCGTACTGCAGTCCCCTTGCGGAGGGATTTGAATGGTTTGTTGGAAGCAGCACAAACGACCGAAATGAAGACAGCCAGGATACGAGAATGGGCACTAACTGCGTGGCAGGAACGGTGGAATAGTGCAGCAAGCGGGCGGCTGACACACCAGTTCTTCCCCAATGTCTCACAGCGGCTGAACATGGATCATGTGGAACCCTCATATGAGACTACCCAACTCCTCACCGGCCGTGGTAATTTCAGTGCCAAACTCCACTCCATGCGGCGGCGAGATACGTTTGCATGTCCATGCGGTCACCCTTCGGAGACGGCAGAGCACGTCCTGCGGAGCTGCCCGCTATACAGCAATGAGCGTCAAGTTATGACAGGCACAATTGAGTACAACGGCCCACTATGCCCATTGGTGGAGTCCAGAACTGCATGGAAGAAGTTCGATGCATTTGCACGAGCCAAAGTTCGCCTAAGAGGCGAGGCAGCAGCATTGCCGTAATTAATTTCAATTATGAACCTTGCCCTCAAAACTCCCTGTAAAATCCAGCACATCAGTTAATAGACCGGACAGCGACACAACACATGCAAGTGAATGGATGCAAAGGGCCAGAAGGGCCTCAGATGCAGACCAAACAGAAACAGAAAGAGAATCCTTGGACGGCGGACGGACTTTTGCTAATTTTGATCTCACTTTGAAACGACCAGAAAAAAAATTTTTGGTCCGAATCGGAGAGATTGACATTTTGCATGAAAACATAGGTTGGTTCATCAAGGATTAACCAATCAAAAACCTTGAAATGTAATAAAATGTGTAAGTAATTAAATCGAATGATTTCACCTTGGAGCTATCCTCAGAGCGAAGTAAGTATAAACAGTAATGTATCAGTAGAAGCCTCCATTTAATCTGAAATTGAAAAGTCGAAAATTCCGTTGCTTCCTGAAAAATTATAAACGGCTACCGTCGTCGGTCGAGTTTCTGACAGGGGAATGAGTAACGATCAGGGGTTGGAACAGGTCGAGGAAACTACGTCGGATAAAAAGTTGACCGAAGAGTTTCCGCACAAATTTACCCGCGCACTCAGGGGAAATCGAATACCGGGGGATGAGGGAGAAAGTCAGGCAGAGTTCGAGTTCAGCTGTGGCGGCTTTAGAAGCGAGAATCGATGATTAATTACCCGTAATAGTCGAGAGGAAGCAGCTTCCTCTGCTTATTACCGTGGAAAGGGAAAAAGTATAAGATGTGGATATTTCGAGGTAGCAGGAAAACAAAAGCAACATCAAGTGATCTAGAATGCCGATAATTTTGTGCCGTTTAGTGCATAAATTTATTTGGTTGGTTGCTCCTTGAATAATAATAATGTTTCCACACAAAAAGTCAATCTCTCCAAATAAATTAAAATTAATTAAATTTGTTTCTGGGCGTTTCAAGGTGTCTAGATCAAAATTAGCAAATGTCCGTCCGCCGTGAGCGCCATTTTTGGTAGTAGACAATTTTCTAAAAATATGAAATTTTGGTCAGCGACCCGTTTCCGGCTTCAGTTGGTCCTCGAAACTTTTCATCCCGATCGGACCAAATTTGGGCGGGGTAAGGGTCAAAATGTGTTTTTTGGCGAATGGATTCTCGAGAGTTTTGGCGATCTAAGCGTGTGGGGTACCCTTTGTGACTAAATTTTGGACGCTGAATCCAATGGAATGGGTCCCACAACGATTGGCACCAACTCGAAGAGGTAATGGGTCAAAATGGGTATGTATATACCCATTTCGAATATATGTTTTCGATATTTCTGCTTCCTGTGCGTGTGGGTATCATTTTCCATTGAATTTTGGATTCTGAATCGATGGGAATGGATCCGGTACCCGCCATATTCGCTATTTCCCCCATTTTCCCCATGTTCGACGACTTGGACGTGTGGGGTATCGTTTTCCTCTCATTTTTGGACGCTGAATTACTGGAATGAGTCTCCACGTTCCTGATCCGAGGAATAACCATCCCCTGTCTCAATTTTATAATTTATTCGTGTTCTTGACGTCACTAAAACGGCCATAACTTCGTCAATTTATTATAAAAATTTCACATAAGAGTATACCTTTGGCAAGAGCGTAAAACTGCGTAAAATTTTGGTGGGCCCCCCAAAGTATCTAATAATTTTTGGTATCCCCTAAATCAGCCTAAAGTTAGTAAATAGATACGTGTCACCCGGATGACACGTATGATGACCGGATGACAGGAAACATTGTCTCCTAAGATTAAATTTCCGCGTTCATTCGTGAAAAACTTTCCAAAATACCAGCTTTCCAAAGGTATATTCAAATGTATTTTTTGAGATAATTTAAGGAAGAAGAGAAGACTTTAATGACGTTTTAAGAGGAAAAATATTTTTACCAAAATCGTTTTTTTTTTTTCTTTTTTAATGAAAATACCGAATTTGACGAACTTGAGAGGAAAGAGCCGACTTTTGAACAATTTTTCAATCTGAATTGAACTGTAACATTCATCAGAGGTTCCGGGAATAGGTTTCGACATTTCTAGTGCGGAATTATCAAACGGATGTACATGATGAGATTTGTACGTAATGAATCACTTCTTCATTTTAGTGAATCCTAATAATCAATTATTTAAGACGTTGGGAAATTTGACGGGAATGAATTAATTAACTAACTGAATTTCTAATGGAAGAACTCAGATTTGAGATTATCTTGTAAATTAAGGGAGTAGTTGCCGTCTTAGTGACGTCAGGTCGAAAACACGAGAAAAAAACATAGGTTGATTATTCATGGAATAACCAACCAAAAACCTGAATCGTGAATAACTCAAAAACGAACCCTTTAAGAAGAAAAGTCCTAAATACAGTCTTTGCTGAAAATAAGTAGTAGAATCGACCCTTTGAAGGCTGTTGACCTTAAAGGTTATACAGATGTGAACATGAACACCCTTTTCCCACTTATTGTATTGTACGGAAAACGCAATAATTCTACATTTTTAGAGTGTAGCCGATAAAGGAAAATATTGTTTTGTTGAAAAAGAGTTTTCCAACGAAAATTTCTCATTTTGACCAAAGTAGGTCGTACCCATCACTACTTAGATTATTTATCGAAAAGAATAAACGACTCCAGAACACCAAATAGGCGCGTAATGCCGAATAATTTTATTCACCATAAATTCGTCAATTCTCAGCTCATTATTTTGTAGAAATCTATGGTAACAGCTTATTAAATACAGCATTTTTATTATTTTTTCATACATTTATCAGTAATTTATGGGTGCCGGGAAATTTATACTAATTTGAGTTTGACTAATTTTAGTAACTGACTAATTTCAAACATGTCTGAAACTGTAATTGCTGAGTTAGGTTGGACCCATCTTTATTCCGTGAAATCGTTTCACTAATAAAGTCTCAGCTTATTTCCTGTAATTTTTGTATACAAAAACGTCTAAATATTCAAACGAGTTTGAATTTGTTTTGACCTAAAGATAAATTGTGATTTTGCTATATGCACGTTTGTATTGGATTGTGAATTGTTTGCAAAAAAGTGACAGCGACGCAACAATTTCCCCTGAAACCAAATTTTCCGCGTTAAAAATCGACAAATGACCGGTTTTTTCTGCGTTTCATGATGTTATACTTCGACGAGGGTTAAATTTAACGAGGAATAATAAGTAAATTGTAAATATATAAGAGATAAATTTCATTTTTTCTGGAATTTAGATTAAAGTCGACTCGTTTCTGAATGGTTTGTGCTCAATTGTGTTAACTGGGGACTGACCTCAGAAGAATCCGTATATTCCAAAAATGGGTTGATGTTGAATGGCACTAAACACAAGCACGCACGTGATAAATACGACGGCTACGGAGTCTCGCGGGACGTGAACACACACGTGAACGGTTGGGCTGATACTGAAGTGGCGGAAGGGAAGATGTTGACAGGAGGAAGTCGGGAGAAGTCGGCAGGTTTCGGGTAAGTTCGGGCTTTCGCGGGATCCGCGAGTCCTCCCGGCCGGTGAAATGACTCAATTTATCATCCACCATTATCCCCCTCCCCTCTTACATCGGCGAAATTCTTACCACTTCGTCCTGATGAGTCTATCCCTTATTCGTGGTGCGTATCAACATTGTTCACATTTGTAGTCGTCCAAAACGAGCTTTTTTGTCGGCATTACAACGGGAATAGCCAGGCCTTTGGCTTCTAAGAGCCCAAACGTGCGATTTCGCCCCGGAAAATTAAAAATGAGGGAGATCAAAACTGACCTATTCCATTCGGATTGAACCTACCTAAAAAGTTATCAATTCTTCCACAAAGTTTGATTATTCCTTGAAACAAGATTATGGGAAAACAGTGAGTGTCGACTGTCGCGGACTCATTCCAATCAATTCTGCATCCAAAATCTTGTGGAAAATGCTACCCCCACACGCCTTGGTACCAAAAACCCACGTTCGAAATAGCTAGGTAGCCTTGATATCCTACTTGACTCATACCCGCCACCAGAGGGCGCCAATCGTTCCGGGATCCATCTCAATGGATTCAGCGTCCAGAATTTAGTGGCAAATGACACCCCACACGTCTAGTTTCCAAAAAGTCTCGAAAATTTTTTTCAAAAAACAAATTTTTACCCATACCCTCCCCAACATTAGTCCAATTTGGGTGAAAAGGTGAACCAGCTAGAGCCGGAAAGAGGTCCCTTTCCAAAATTTCAGACAAATTGGCAAATGACCGTCCGCCGTCCACGCCGATTTTGATAGTAGAAAATTTTCTAAATATCTGAATTTTTGGTCAGGGGTCCGTTCTTGGCTCTAGTTGGTCCT
>CM034008.1:15937946-15975974 GCA_019603395.1 Cyrtorhinus lividipennis
TCGAATCTTTCAACCCGATTGGACCAAATTTGGGGTGAGTCGGGGTCAAAATGTGTTTTTTGAAAAACGGATTTTTGAGATTTTTGGCGATCTAGGCGTGTGGGGTACCATTTTCGACTAAATTTCGGGCGCTGAATCCTGTGAGATAGGCCCCGGAACGATTCGTGCTCACCGGAAGAAATTATGGGTCAAAATGGGTATTTATCTACCCATTTGGAATGTGTGTTGTCGAGATTTCTTGTACTTAGGCGTGGGGGGTATCATTTTCCACAAAATTTTGGACGCCAAATTAATTAAAATGAGTCTCTATGTGCCTGGTCCGAGGAATAACCAACCCCTGTGAAGGAATCTGCAGCGTTCTTGGTCAACACATCACGACGCGTATACTGTCAAATTTTGGTGCCTACTAGAGAGGTTAACCCTCCATGATTACATAGGTTGACTGTTCTAGGAAGAACCAACCAAAATATGCCGAATCGATGCGCATGAAAGTGTAAATTCCGTTATAAATGAGCCGTTTCAGTTCTACAAATCAAGGATCACTAAATCGAGACTCGGTGTGGGTGTACAACATCGTCTCAAGAAGGACATTCTGTAGTCTGTGATCACGTTTTACTTGAACGTGATGGTTCAAACATGTCGAGTGTTTATACACGATTTAAGGTAGACATACTTACTGACTATCTGCTGCCACCTGCCACCTACTTAGTATTAAAAATCAAACTTCACGAAGGTCTTGGGCCGCGAAGGTACCGGTTACCAATCTTCTTCTATAATATGTACTTAAGAAAAACTATAACAATTTAAAATGTGTAAGGTATAGGGAAGACATTTTGCCCATTGTACTCGGTCTAAACTTGAGTTGTTCCTAACATATTTTTAGGCATATTCCCGCAATCTGAGGCAGGGCATGTTAATTTTATGAAAGGCCTTCATAAAATGTAGACAAAAGATATAATTTAGGACGGTGAATCAGCCCTGCACACCGGGAGAAGGAACCTATAGGTCAATATGGGCATTTAAAAATTGGTTACCTTCGTTGAGAAAAAATGTTCTGTTCTCTTTCAAATTTTCCTCTTAGTTCGCTCCCTAAAAATTAGAAACGCTTCAAATTCTTTCACAAGCGTTGGTTATTCCTCGGACCAGGCGCATGGAGACTCATTTCAATTGATTCCTAAGTTCAGTGAAAATTAAACCCTATATGCCAAAAATCTCAAAAGCTCACATTCAAAATAGGTAGATGGATACCCATTTTGACCCATAACCTCTTCCGGTGGGCACCAATCGTCCCGGGACTCGTCTTTTTGGATTCGGCGTCCAAAATTTAGTCAAAAATGATACTCTACAAGCCTTAATGGCCAAAAATCTTGAAAATTCTCTATTCGAAAAACACCCCCAATTTGGTCCGATTGGGCTAAGGTTTGCAGGACCAACTAGAGCCAGAAACGGGTCAAAATTGATCAAAATTTCAGATTTTTAGAAAATTATCGGCCACCAAAATCGGCGCGGACATTTGCTTATTTTGATTTAGACACCTTGAAACGCCCAGAAAAACACTTTGGGCCAAATCAGAGAGATTTTTGCATGAAAACACAGGTTGATTATTCAAGGAATAACCAACCAAAAATGAAACGCATTTTCTCTTAATAAATAAGTTTTGATCAAAAAATAGAACCTCATTCCTCAATATTAGAATCCAATTCGGGAAAAATATATCATTTTATTACATTAAGATGATCGCTTGACAAGTATAACAACTTCATATTTGTCTCATGTGAGTGTGCACAATATTCTCTCACGTCCTACGCAAAACTGGATTCACGTTGCGAATAGAACAGTAGCCCGCAAGCTCGTCCAAGGAACACGTTTTGGCACAGCATTCGTCAGCAACGCCTCTCAGTTGTCTCCGCATACGAGCTGAGTGCAGCATGGACAGCGCTGAAGATTTCCCGAAGAACGGGTAGTTGATGTGGGTTGTCGAGGGAAGGTTCAGTGTGTCTGCAAGCAAATATCAAAAATTACATGACTCTATCAAAAAGAACCGCAAAACGTCTCGATCAGATTGATCAGCCTTCGAGCTCCACAACTTGATATCGAATCGCGATCCTAAATACACTTTCAGATATCATAAAGTTCATAAAACTCACCGAAATATGAGCGTTTTTGAGGAAACATTGAATTGAATTCTTTGCAGACTATTCGTAGAGCGTTGTCGAGATCTTTGCCACAGAGCCGCGGTCTTTTCACCACCTTGGGATTTATCCAGTCTTCTTGAAGATCGCTTTCGTAGCTCTGCACGTGGCTCATCAGTGGGACGGCCATTATCAACATAGAGAGAAGCTGAAATTGAACAGTTTTTCAAATTAAAAAGCCGTTAACTTATAGAGGCGGAGAAAAACGGCATTTTTCCTATACACATTGCAGCTGAGAACTATCAACAAGACTTTTAATGGGATTTTTGGTCAATTTTTGTTTTCCAGTGTTGTCCATATCTATGAAAGGGGAAAGAGGTGTATGATACATCAAAAATAGTGAGGGTGATGGTTTTTCAAAACATCTGCCCATTAAACGGTGACTTCATAACTCAAGTCAAAAAGTGAAATCACTGCTACATTGAACGCTGAGAACCACACCAGCAGTCCTTGAGAGTGCTGCGCTCTAGCAGACAACTGTAGACAACTAAAAGTTTCTTCCCCTTGGCTTTGTTTATAGTTGTAAACAAGTCATCATAGACAAGAAGCAACGAATTTTCAATAAATTTATAAAATAATTTTTAATAAATTTTTCATTTTTATAAACCTTTTTTGTTTTGTAATTATGATTATAACAAAGCTATATAACAGCTTTCAAGCTAAATTACACTAAACTTTTGAATTTTTTTATACAAGCAAATTTAGATTGTTACAAATATATTATCCTGTAATCCTGTGGCTCGTCCCCATGATTCAGTAATTAAAAAGCCTGAATACAATAAGTTTTTAAAATTAAAAGCTTAGGTTATCTCGCTTTATACTGGAGTTCTGCTTTTAGCTAAGAATGACATCGAAACTACGCAAGCAAGCCTCACATGGGAATGACGTACAAGCCTCAATTATATCAAGCTAGCTAAGCATAAATAATCGTTAGGAGTAAGGTTTTCTGCTCGGTAATTATCACTTATTTAGGATATGTGATCTACCCCTTCAACCAGGGCCTACCTGCTCAGGTCTCCATGCAGTTCACCCTTCCCCCACTCACTTTGAGCCGCGTGTTGGTGGAAAATCGTCGATCGACGGGGGGGGGACGTCCGACGCAGTCTCCTGATGGATAACGTTTCGCCCGAGTGACAGGGAGTTTCTGCGGCGCGCTGCTTGATTTATTTGTTATTATTTGATTATATTCTGATTTTACAACAAGTCGCAACTGAGCATTTGAGTTATCGTGGTGTTAGCCACCTAAGGGCTGGGTTGCGGGGTTTAATACTGGTTTATTGGCCTTAGGATCTTGGAGACTATCTCGGCAGTGAGATCTTTCTCGCGGTTTGTCAGGACACCACCATTTCTTCTTAGCCTCGCTTGGTTGGGAAAAGTTTCCCTTTCGTTCGTTTACTTCTTATTCTCTTTGTTTTCTCTGCTCAGAGCTCTCCGCGCCTCTTGCTTCTCCCCCCCGTTCCCCTGTCCCTCGGGTCGTTGAACACCAGATAATATATCGTGGAATTTGTCGGCCAACATTACCATATTAGTGTCCGTTTTGCCCCTCAAAAAACGTCCAGCAACCGATTCAAATTTTTGGTTTCTACTTGAGGGGAGTCTAGACATGTAGTAAGAGGGTTTGGTGTACCACGAGTTTGGCTCGTCCGTTCACAGTACGTGGATTTTACTTTGACACCGGCTCTTGGGGGTGGTTTCATGGTCAGACTTCAAATATTTGAAAATCGATTTAACCACGAAGAGATTTAATGTTTAATGATCGTGAGGAATTGAATCTAAGAGCATTATCATATGAACTAGGAGATAGAATTACTTTCACATTTTCAACTTCACATTATCGACGTCATTTATCAAATATCTATGATCCTCTTCATTTAAGTATCTTGTCCCAAATACACGACGCGTTGGTCAAGACACCGGAAGTTTTGTGTGAGCTTGAGAATTGATGGTTTTTGGGTTGAAGGGTCGTATAGTGGCCTTGGATGGAATCATCCGTGATCTGGGCTTAATTCAAATAACTCGATTTTGTCAAGAGTTAAAACTACGATGGTTTTCTTTGAGGGAGGCTTCATGTTTTTGAAGGGTGAACCGTTTCGACCACTTTCGTCACTTCCTTCATAGTGATGGCCTCTCATTGTTTTCATCAACATCCTCGGTGCTCAGAATTAGTCTGGTTTTCCAGAGAGTTCCTCTGAGATATAGGCTATGTTTTTTTTTTAATGAGTTTTTTTTTTTTATGTTAATGTCTACTTAAGTCGGACCTTTTTCCGGATTTTGTCTGGTTTTTTCTGGCCTTTATAGTGCCGGCACACAGTTTCCAACCATGTTTATTTTTTTTTTTTGCCAAAATTTTTTATGGGCCCTTTTACCGATTGATGATGATTTTTGTGTGATATGAATGATTGTGAAACATTGGAACCAGGACCTCCGTATGATACCATGCTGCGCATTGCTTACATTGTTGTAAGCGCTTTTCTCGGTGAACCGAACCACACCCATCTGATGTGGAAACGACCCATCACACAGCTTCTTGCGTTTCATGGGCCAAAAGTTATGTCTGGTGCCGTGCGAGGGGTGGGAAACAAACATGAGCCAGCCGCGATGAATGAGCTATGGGCTGATCGCGAGTTCGGAGTCAACACTTGGTTCTGATGGACTACTGGGATGAAACTACATAATTAGTACTATACTAACTCGTACTATTAGTTACTATTAGTACATGCCAATAGTCTTTTGGTAGCTGCGTGCAACGTTCCAACCGGGGTTTTTTTTAATTACAGCGTGAAGTTTCCTATCGAGAACTGAAAACTGCTCTGCCTGTCAAAGAGCAAAAGGGAGAGCCTATGAGGAACCGAGAGGGGGTGGGAGGAAAACCACCAACCAGTCTTAGTGGACCAAGCTCGCTGGCACCGTAAGTTGTTCCTGCTCTTGAAGGCCGAGCATTGACTGTCCAAGGTACGAAGAAGCCACCAGCCGCCAACGGCCTCTCCAGGAGCCCAGCTTTGTCTTGAGAATCTCCCCTAGGAGGGGGGGGGGGGGGATAGGGAGGGGACGGAAGAATGGGCATCCTAGGCGCATTTGGTGACTGGATCTTATCCATCATAACAGCTGTCGAGTAAGTTCTCAAACTAAGGCTTCTTAGAAGCGTTCAGGTTTAACTATTCCATGAGGTCGGCTTGGATTGAAATTAGGACCATTTACCTTTACTGAATAACCAATTATCCTTTATTGAAAGCATGTACTTATGGCTTCAATGGTTACAACTGGATGAACAACCTGCCTATGAGCAAGTGAATGACAGCAGATAACTTACAAAAAATAAGCAAGGAAAAAAAAAACTGCCATCTGCTCTGGGTCGCTACTCAAACCATACCAATGACATAAAAAAAGAGTTAGAGAAAGGATTGAAATCCTTCATTTCTCTTGAGCTTTCCACCCCAGGTGTGTCGCCCACCGAGGACATCACCTCAATGGTCCCGTGATTGATCTTGGTTAACATTCAACCCAGTTGTTGTGATGCGTCAAAAAAAAATTCAGCACCAGTCACAATTTCTCTTTAAGAAGCCATTCACACCCAGTGTCATGGCCAATCTGACACAATCATTCTCAGTGGTGTCATTATCTGAAACATTCACCCTGTGTTGTGAGGTGTTGACAAACATTGTGGATTGTAATATAGGGCATGGAAAAAAAAAGTCGGCGGTTTTTATTTTTTTTTTTTTTTTTATTTTTTTTTTTTTAAACGGATCTGCCTCACTCCACTGTTTATTCACATCGGACTAGTGTCACTTCAATCAAAACTACAATATTATCTATTTTGCTACATCGATACTTACTTTCAACTCAGTACAGTTACATGTTAGTAAAAATCTTAGTAAATATTTCTCATGTTTGTTTGATCATGGCTTCAGGGTTCTACCCACAACTGGAAGCAGCACTAGTGGACACACGCGTCTGTGATTGAAGGGCGCGCTATCCCCGTCCCCCAATGTTTGGCGGATATGTGCCTAGTCTTGAAACATCATCATCCCGGCACGGTGAGCACGTAATACTGTAAATTCTAAAAAAAAAAAAAAAATAAAAAAAAAAAAAAAAATGAACTCCATTGTCAGTAAATTGATTTATTTTAATATCGTTATATTTTCCTTGAATCATTGTTTTTTTCCAGGCAGCGGGTTCAAAATTTGCTCTATGTAGGAACTTTTCGTGGACCAAACCAGAAATGGAATCGTTAAAATAAAAACACGCTCCAAATGCTTTCACAGGGGTTGGTTATCCTCGGTTCAGGAGCAGGGACTCACTCTAATTGAGTTCAGCGTCCAAAGATTACACTGTGGAAATGATACCCACACGCCTAGGTACCAAAATCTCCAAAACCACATTCAAATGGGTAGTAATAGTACCCATTTTGACCCATAACCTTCTAGTGGGCGCCAATCGTCGGGACCCATTTCATTGGATTCAGCGTCCAAATTTAGTGGAAATAATACCCCACACGCTAGATCCCAAAATCTCGAAAATCATTTTTTCAAAAAACATTTTTGACACCCCTCCCCCAAATTTGTCCGATCGGGTTGAAAAGTTTCAGAACCAACTAGAGCCGAAAGCGGTCCCTGACCAAAATTTCAGATTTTTAGAAAATTTTCTACTACCTAAATGTTGCGCACGGACAGCGGACAGCTAATTTTGACATTTGTTATCTAGGACCCACCTTGAAATGTCCAGAAAATTGTTGGTCCTCCGAATCGCGAAGGAGAAGACATTTTTGCAGGAAAACTGGTGTTATCAAGGATTTAACGACCAACAAAAACTTGAAAATTATTGTGGGACTGGCAGTTTACCAAGTTATGAATCGGAAAACAATTTATCGGTCGACAGGTACTGTAATAAGCGGCTTTCTCTGCCTGTTGCTTCGTTAACCCAAGGTTTTCCACTTTATGTGAACGATTAGGGAGTGGCAACGTATGGGTTAAATGTTTGCGTCAAATCTGATTGTCGGATCACAGTCAATTTTCACCCATCATCTTTGTCTGTTGGATGGGGTTGAGAGATTTTGGTGAGGGAGTCTCATGATAAAAGTAGACAACAACGTCAGTAGTCGAAATCATTGTTCATTTTACCCGTGATGAGGGATTTCAATCATTGCGCACCTGCACAAGCTTTAATTAGTTCAGCTTGAATAAGAATTAAGTTTTCTTCAATTAATTTTGTGCCTGTTGTGGATGGAATAATGACCTCATTTTCCCAATTTTCAAACCACTCTTTCTACAAAAAAATTACAGGTCCAAAGAGGCCAGGAGTAGGAGGAGTTGTGGGCGAGGGGGGATGCGATGAGGGAGTGAGGGGGCTAACTGTACAAATTAGCTAGAAAAACTCGGTTTCTACATTAGATATAAGTTGATAAATTACCAGCAAAATTCAATGAGGTTTAAATTCTAACATAAGTAGTCCTTATTTTTCATTTTATTCACTTTCAAAACTTACTTATTCACAAATCCAATTACTGGCCGATAAAACCTCATAATTTGTGAGTACAATTCACCATTAATACGACTTCCCATTAAAGGAAACGATAAATTTAGGAAAAACGGCCAATCATACTAAGGGGGAATGTCGAACGGAAATCACCAAAAGTAGGTAAATCGTCATTGGTCGCGAGTCGGAAGCAAATCCGATTGCACAATATTCGAAATGTGTCAATGCGTAATCACCCCTAACCTCTTACAGTGGGCGCTCGTCAATCGGTTTGACGTCAATTTTTTTTTTTCGTAATGCACTCACCATTTTCAATTGCCTAGGATACTCCACTCTATGAACGTAAGATTTCTAAACAAGATTCGGACTGTCATCACGTGGAAAACAAGCGAATCTTTAGGATTGATTAATAACTTAGCGCGAAGAGTCCCTGCCGGGCGGAAATGAATAGGATAAAGGGGGATTGTTTTCTACCTGAAGATATGAGGAGAGGAATGCTTTGTCTGGGCGTGTGGACGTAGGAGGCGTAGGGGTGACATTGGGAGTAATTGAAAAGAACGACAAAAAAGGGTCGTGTTGAGCAAGAGTTAGAGGGGTCCGTGGATATGAATGAGTATTCACCCGTGACGAATTAATAGCTAGTAAATTCAAAAGGTAATAAGTCTAGTCTGCCCCGACGCTGCACTCAGGAAGTGGAGTCACGTAGGAGCCCTGTATGCGCTGGACGTGGTGACTCAGGGAGAGAGATGGATGATGTGGGGGGGACTTGTTCCGGCCGGGAACTCCGCGTACGGAAGAGGTTTCCACAGCGGAGGAGTACTTCAATTGTCGTTACTGTGTAGGCAAAGACAGCCGGCATACACACCTGACGCGCAATGGTGAGAGGCTCGGATTATGTGCACGAAAACGTCAAGACCAAGCGCACGGGAAAACAAAACACGACCTATTGAGGGAAAAGAAGCACAATGTCGGAACACCACTACATCGGGTCTCCCTCAGGGACGTCGTTCGGCAATATCAGTTACGTCAGAGCTTTAGCCTGAAATTTCAGACCAGCCCAAAGAGTCCCCACCTGCAATGTGTGTCATTCGCGCACAGCGACATAATGCATCATGGGGCCGAATATCTCCGTGAGAGTTGCTTTAAGACGCGTAAGGACTTACTTACTGGCAAAAGGGTAGGAGCCTTGTATTGTCGCTCGGACAATCATTAAAAGGTGAAGCCGCCACATGGTTTACGTCCATTGCCAGTCCCGATCTAATTGGGACGCCTTTCAAATCGCTTCTTAACGCAATAGGACGCGGTTGACACACCTGCGTGCGTATTTTTTTAGTTTCTGAGATCGCAACCCAAGGACAACAACGAAACCTACGTCACCTATGCTTCGCGCATGATCCAGAAGCTCACAGCTAGTTGGAAGGGGTAGATCACATATAATTTAACTTAAAATTTGTAGAAATCGTGTAACAAACTTTCTTTTACTTTAGAAAATTCAAGGCAGACAAACTTACCCATCGGTTTTGACAGGTCATTCCAGGTAAAATACTGACAAAAGCGCAGCCGCGGAGGTTTTTGAAACCAATGATAGTGATAATTCAAAATCAATGTGGACCTTACTTGGGTTGTTTCAACATTGGGGGGAAGAAAACAAGGGAATGAGTGACGCCACAATAATAACTTTTTTCTTATCTTTGGTCGGTATACTTGAATAATTAACCTTTTTGGCGGTCAAAATGGGTGCGATTTTATCCCATTTTGAATGTGTTGGTTCTGGAGTTCGGAGCTTGGGGTGGGGGATCGGGGATATGAGTTTGGGGTATTCCACTAGGCGGGGGGATCATCCACAAATTTTGGATCCTGAATCGATTGGAATGGGTCCGGGACCTATCGCACCCACTGTTTCGTCATTTCCCCATGTTAAAGAAATGAGTCTCCATGCGCCTGGTCCGAGGAATAACCAACCCCTGTGTAAGAATTTGCAGCGTTTTGATTTTGAACTATTTTGATTTTAGGCAAAAGTTATGTAGGTTCATACTCTCTAGAGCACCCCTATTCACATGCAAGCAACAGATTTCCAGTGTGGCCAGTCCAATAACAGAGGTAACTCACATTAGCCCTTCTAACTACACCCATTTGGTCCTTCTCTTTCCTGCTTTAGAAAATGGCGCCCGAGTTATACCAGAAGAACAAAACGGCTACAGACAGTCGTAGGTAGAAAGAAAATCACATTTATTCTTACTCAGGGGTTCAAAAAAGCGCAATTTAAAATCGTAACATTTCATGATTCTAATAAATTTAGTCAATTGATGATTTTACCATGTCTGGTGTACTGATGACTTCGACCCCTACTGATGTGGTTCTGGGTGCTTCTGAAGGACCGCTGAAGGGTCTCATCGCTTTATATACAATATCTCTGACGCGGGATCCAATCTCATCCCAACCCCGAAAGACCTTCGTGAAATTGACGCTCAATTTACGTTGTGACAGATCAAAACTGATCGGTTGAAACCGAAGACCGTCATTTCAAGTCCCACGCTTTCTATCAGGAAGAATGATTATATTTTAGTAATTAAATCTTCAACGTCTTCTGGGCCAATGGACACCTCATGGAGGCGGAGGCCATGAATATTTCAACAGGTATTCGTCTCATCTCAATTCAGAAGCGACGATGTGATTCAAAAATAAACACGATGCGTCTCAAATCTGATGTAATTGGTGCACAAACGATTTTACGAAGATACCTAAGTTTGTTTTACTAAAGATCGTGTGGTTGATGAGTGGAATTTATGAATGACGAACCTATAGACGAATGTTGAGGATACAAATTAGGTCAGCAACACAATAGAGGTATTACGAATGTGTCGGTTGGTTATTCTGTACGTTAGTATGAGTAAGATAATCCTCTTAAAAACTTGAGCTAACGAGGAATGGCTATTACGTGTGGTTGTCACTGTGACAGGCAAAGTGGTAAACTGTCAATTTAGTATGAGACCGCAGGGTTCGTCGATTCTCGGTCGTGTTGCTGCTCAACAACTTACGTCAGTTGTCTTCTTCCCCTCCAAATGTTGAACTATTGGAGGCCGAGGAAACATCGTTTGACAACTCAAGGGGTTTAATTAATGCTAAAACGAGGGAACAGTTGCTAAGAGACGGTAACAAAGTCTACCTAGTCTCTGGTGCCTGAGTCAAAACAGTCGTGACAGAATCAGGACATTAAAACGCTTCAAATTCTTACACACGGGTTGGTTATTCCTCGGACCAGGCGCATGAAGACTCATTTCATCAACATGGGGAAAATGGGAGAAACATTGGGTGTAGCGGGTCCCGGACCCATTCCAATCGATTCAGCGTCCAAAAGTTAGTGGAAAATGATGCCCCACACGCCTAGCTCCCAGAAATCTCAAAAACACACATTCGAAATGGGTAAATAGGCACCCATTCTGACCCATTGCCTCATCCAGGGAATCGGAGAGATTGACTTTTTGCGTGAAAACATAGGTTGATTATTCAAGGAATAACCAACCAAAACAAAAAATTTTCCGGTACCAAACCGCGTTCCCAAAATTCGTGACTGGTGTTGCATCTGTCCAAGCAACACGATTGTTAACCACTCGCCTTAACTAAAATCCTAGGACCGCAGGAGGTATTGTTTGTGCCGTATTGAAACTTGACACGTAAAAACACCAAGGGTGTCCCTTGCGCACAAGAATTATAGTAATTAATACAAATTCTCTCAATACCTTTTTGTAAATTGTTTCATCAATGCATTCCAAATTATTCAGGGAAGTATTAATGCGCAGGGCTTGTAAAAATACAATTCTATCTCATCGAAAATCGTTTTACTAGTAGAACAATGACATTCGACCCAGTAGGAGCCAACCATTTGCACTTATTTTTCTCACAACATACACTCACTACACATTACAACATTTAAAAAAAATTGTTTAACAAAAAAATGTTTTTTGTGTCGTCAAAATAATATAATTATTACAACAAAAATATATCGTGATGACAAGGGAAATTTCAAATTAAGTGACAGAAAAAGGTATAAATAGACATCAAAAGGGAAATAATTCGTCTCATGTGTACAGAGGCACCCTCTTCACATGTACAGAGTTTCTCTAAGAATTTTTTTGACGGTCGTGCCAACGGACGGAGGAGGAGGGGTGGCTGTGACGAAAGAGATCTCGAACAGGTAGGGCTGCACGTCGTCATAGCTAGTGTCAAAGACCAGGTCCAGGTCGCTCTGGTCAGGCACTTTCGGGACGTAGTCGTTCCTGTTGATGACCTGAGCGATCCTCATTATTTTTTCCGAGAGGAGTGCACCTAGCTTCTCTCGGAACAGCGTCCTCTCTGCTTCAGTGTTGAGCTGGACGAGCTCGAGTCGAAGGTCCCAGGCCTCCCAGGGGATCATCTCGCAGTGGAAGGGCCACCAAGCTCGTTTTCTCTGGTAAAACTCTAACGATATCTTCCCTCGGGAGTAAGGGCCGTCATCTCGTCGTAGGGCTCGGGAAAATACGGAAATTTCCTTTTTGATTTTCCTCTCTAGCTGAGGCGACGAACAACACACGTACGTCAAATCGATGAAATCACAATCGACATCCTCGTAGCCCAAAGTTCCCACGGAATAGCGACCTTCGCTCTTGTACGAGAACTTACCCAAACTTCTGTGCAATAAAACCGTGTGAAATATACTCGCGACGGCTTCGTCCACTTGATACCCCTCCACTTCCAGGTCGAATGTCTGAGATCTGCTGTTCATCGTAGATGTCCAATCGCATCACTGTGAAATACCTCGGAGTCCGCTACACTTCACTTATAACCACAAAATCTGTTCCCTTTCACAACAGATCGATTTTTCACCACGACCTTCGCGAATATTTCTTGGCAAGACAAACAATGCGAGTCACGGCTGTTTCGGACGCCGTGACTTTTCCGTTACCACGAACAAAGAACGTCGTCGATCAGTTAACTCTTCAAAATGTAGGTCAAAATGTGGACGAAAAACGCCTGGTAAAGTTCGTACGTGAATAACGACGTCACTCAACTACGCCATTGCTTTTCCCGTCCGTGCGAGAATCTTCTTCTGATCCGTCTGCCTCGTTCTATCTTATCAATCGGGACACCCGACGTCCTCGTGATTTCACTGATTAGCACGTGCGAAATTCCACCCGTGAATGGAAAACTGAGTTGTGCAAAATAATTACCAAACGTTCATTTCCGTCCTGGTTGAAATAACTGCGTAATCTTCTAGTTTGCTGTTTATAACCTTCGCTTCGGAAACCTCAGACGTTTGGCAGCAGCGCTCGCAGCGGCGGAAATGGGAACTATATTCCCGCCTGTTGAAATGATGACTTTATTGCGATCTATCACCTTGCTTTGGCCTAAAATTTCCCTTCCTCAGAGCATTATTTACTATACATTAACACTATTTTTAAATGTATTCTGTAATTTCTCAGGAACTTGAAACCCATAAAAATCCTTGGTTTGGCCTCCCTTAGTGAGTGTGGAATATTATTTTATCGACTTGAACAAAAACCATAATAAAATGACTCCACATGGTGCCCTAGTGCCGTACGCCGTTCACCGTCCGCGCCGTTTCCGATTTCAACCCGATCGGACCAAATTTGGGCAGAGTAGGTGTCAAAATGTATTTTTTGAAAAATGGATTTTCCAGATTTTGGGCGATCTAGGCGAGTGGGGTATCATTTTCCTTTAAATTTTTGGCGCTGAAACCAATGAAATGGGTTCCAAAACGATTGGCACCCACTGGAAGAAGTTATGGGTCAAGTTGGGTATCTATTACCCATTTTGAATATGTGGTTTCGGGATTTTTGGTACCTAGGCGTGTAGGGTATCATTTTCCACTAAATGTTGGACCCTGAATCGATTGGAATTGGTCCGGGACCCACAACACCCACTGTTTCCCCCATGTCTCCATACGCCTGGTCCGAGGAATAACCAACCCGTGTGAAAGAATTTGCAGCGTTTTTACTCAAGTGGCTGATAATGGAGAATTGCACAAACCGCTACTATTCGTCATTTTTCAAAATGTATGCCCATTTTTGAAAAAAAAAAACTTGTTAAGAGTCTTATGAGAGTCCAAAGTTTCCTTAACCCCTTTGTTGTTAAAAGGGGTGAAAACCGGGAATTCCGGGATTATGTCCCTATTCTGGCTATGCAGTTTCTGCAGTATTAGTGAAACAAAATTGTTCTGCCTGATTTCATTTTGTAGAATATTCATTCAATTTTCACAAAGTTGGCAGTCCTAATGCATTGGCCAAATTACCTTGTTTACTTTCGCGGCCAAAAATGCTAAAACTGAAAGAAGTCCTAATATATATCTTTATTTTGAGTATTCAATTCCGAACAGGCACGATTACCTTGAAAAACGCAGAAAATTATTCTACAACTATTTATTCAGCTAGATTGATTGGGAATTGTATAAAATTGAAATAATTAAGTTAGAGAAGTGTCGTCTGTACGGCGATCGTTTACCGTCTTTGTATAGGTACATAATTAGGAATTTTATGATTTTTTTAAGGGAATTTTCTCTTACAAGCGTGTTGGGCGCTTACATTCTGTTGTAGGCTTATGGTGATCTTCATGTTGGTGGTGTGCTCTGGTGGCCAGTGGTGGTACCGGTACTGGGTGAACGGTGGGCGGTACTTGATTCCGCCTCCGCACGTGTCCGTCTCGAGCGGAACGTCCCGCCCAATCCACCATCGCTCTCCAGTCCACAGGGACGCACCGACCAGAGTCATCTACCACCCGTCCCACGGACCAGGGTCGACCATCGTCTTCTGGAAGCCGCCATATCCTGGTAAGTGTCTGCGAATCAGCAGGGTTATTGTCGCAGGTGAATCACTCTACAGACGTATGGCCTGTTTGTAGGGAGACCCCTGGCCGAGCCGCCTCCTTCGTACGCCGCTGTCGTGCCGCCGTCGCCAAAACCGTACGGGCCTCTTCCAACCGGCCCGCCGCCGTCTTACGAGTCCGTCGTCGGTCTCTCTCATCCAGAAAATTTCGCCGCTGCAACTTCAGAAGTTCATGACACAAACGCGCCGAGCGCCTCAGGAACGACGAGCGATCCTGCCATCGTCTGCACATCGGCTCCGACGTCGTCGACTACGACAACGACCGGCGCTACGTCGACCACTTGATTGACGTTACTTCGTCCCTTGTTCCATTCGTCACCTCACCGGTCCCACTAGCTAAGACAGCCAGCACTCGTAAGTCACTAGTTGAAACACTGACTTCGTCCCACCTCTTATCTCCCCGAATCTCACGATCTTCTCATGTTTAAATGGTGCTCGAATTAATCTAGTCTGATTCTATAGGGGAAATTCTTACTCTAATGTCGACCTGCAATTCCCCTTTTCCTCCCTTAAAAGTGAAATGACACCTCCCGTTTTAGTTATAACGTTTACATACCACAAATGCCATAGCATGTTATAAAGCCAACTATTTGTGACTTAAACATTTTATTTCTTGTTTTTAATCATGTGAATCGATACGATTTTTATCTACTTTCGTGTATAATTTGTGACTTGCACTCTACCCACATAGTTTTCTAGTTGAATTGTTTAAACCCACAATTAAAATTGTGACAATTCCAAAAATACTCAAATTACTACTATTTTCATAATGAATTGCTTAAAAAATATTTTGTTAGCTCTCTTCACTCAAATTAGTTTCTTTAGCGAATTTTATTGACGAGGACAATTTTTACGTAATGATCCGATTGAAACTAAATTTCTTTTTTTCATTTTATGTCATAAAACTCATCTTGAATGAGTTTGTTCCAGACCGGATTCCCTTATAAGTATCTCAACTTTATCAGGGTGATATCTAATGCAATCCTCTATAGTAGGATGTCTGGTTCTTCATCATGAATAGATATTCAAAACGTATCGCACTCAAAGAAGAATTAGTATCGGGTTTTTTTCAAATGTTTCAATAGGTATCTCACGATTTCATATCTGGAATAAAATAGTATAATGTAAACACCCACATGACCGCTTGATGGTGCGTTTTATTATAATGCAAACAGGACAACTTGAAGCAAATGTTTACTTGTAAAACTACGTTTATTGTACGGTGACCCTAACGTGATTCGAAGGACAATACACTCTGGAAGTGACTCAGTTGGAGTTGTGTTTGTGGATGCTATGAATGAATTATATTGACTAACATTTGCTTCAGGTTGTAACATTGGAAAATGAGAGGGTCGTGATATAAACTCCCTTCCCTAAATTAGGGCACTAATTCGAACTTCTAATTTGAACTCCGCTGGCTTCACAGATTACTCTTTGTTCGAATACTTTTACAAACGGTTATCGATAATATACGTTCGTTGTTCGTGGAAGAACGAATACTTCTTAATTTTCAAAAGAGTTAATGCGTTTTCACTGTTACTGTTGTCAGTTCATATCTTCTGACTTGACTCACTTCGTGAAATTTGCCCATTTTTCCCACATGTCCCTGTGGAACAATCCATTCTTACCAGATACCGCTTGTTGTAACGAAATTTCTTGCTCTCTACAATCGCGTCGATTTACCTCTGTCGTGATTGGTGAGTGTTGTACTGTGTTGCCTTCTTTTCAATAACTTGTCGTAACCGTAGAATATTCTCCTTCTCGTGCATTCTCCATAATTGAGCTAGTCAGTTAGGTGTCATAGTTAGAAACTGCCTTTGAATGCTTCATGCCTGTTGGTAATTTCGATAAAAATCTGATCCTCTTGCAATATGATTTGCAAGAATAGATTTTTCAACGTCTCTTTTGAATCCGAGGCTTAATTTTGGTTTTTGTGGGATTGGTGCAATTACTCTTACATTTCTATTTTTCTGTATGGTGGTGCGGAAGCGCTCTCTGGACGTCTTGAATGTTACGCGACGTGTTGAATGTTCTCCGTAATTTAAACGTTTCCAGTAATTTTCATTTCAATTATGTATTTCATGTACCTCATCAATTTATATGCCATCTGAACACGACCACAAATTGTATAGGTACCTGTCATGCCGTATCATTGGGATTGTTATAGTGGGACACAATTTTATGATCAAGCTGTCACGCTATGAAATGATATCTCGGCGAACAGTTGAGAATAATTGTTCGGTGGCTCCAGACAAAATTTAATTCATCCACCCAGTAAACAAACCGCTCGTTTGAAGGACAAATCGGAGGTTTTGCTCATCAATATGGAGGTTTTAGTTGTCAACGTACACATTTACTTATAGAACATTGAATTTGACATGGAAATGATATACATGGCTGTAACAATCCTTGAGCGTTTTTGAGGCCAGAAAAATGTCTGGTGTATATCTCTAGATAAAACCTCAGAATCTTGTAGAAGGTCCCAACAGAAACGTCACAGGCCCATTTAACGGCTCCTGCAGCCAAATCTCAGGAACTGACGCCATATTCTAAATTAGCCAACCTTCAAATATGTAATATCCTTGGTTTTTCGCCTTGTACGGACCTGGATGTTTGTTGATCCCGTTTCTCTCCTCTAACTCACTAGATACATAATATTATGCTCTGTTTGCAGTCCAATTTCATCACTACGGAAAATGGATCTCCGGGAAACCCCTGGGATAAGTTTTAGCTCCCCTTTGAGGCCGGATTAAATGGTATGACTACTTTGCTTCATGTTAATCTTACTTTTTCGGTACAAAAGTATTTATATTTTGTACTGTCCACCTGTTTTGACAGCACTAGTCACATTTCACTTCTGTGAGAAACGAAATATTTAAATATTCCATTTCAAGTGTTCGTCGCGTAGAATACAAAATCAATGTCAAACTGTTACCAACGGATGAGAGAATGATGTACTTAAATTTTAAAATACAAATATAAAGTTACTTCATCGTTGATAAGTTGTATTATCTGGAGTTCCTCGCAACATTCACTTCCCTCAATTTAACAAAGTCCCTGAGGAGAGGAAGAGCCAATGAGTGCAAAAAATACATTGTGAAGTACAGGATTCTGCTGTAATAATCCAAGGGTTTAGAAGATAAAGAGAAACGTCTGAGGCTAATAAACGTGCTCCTCCAGGCAAATCCTCCGGATCTGACGCAATCTTGGTGGTTTCGGGTTAATATCCTAGGTTTCTCGCCTTCTAAGGAACTGGGGGTTGGTTATGACCTCCGTGACCCTTCTGTAACAAGGTCTTTGGGGAGAGGAGGAGCCATCGAGTCCAGGAACCATGATTCTGCGTAAATCCAGAAGGCCTTGGAGTTTTAGAGGCCTAAAACTTTTTCGGTGCATTTTTCCGGTAAAAAAGTTAAGAATGTTGTAGAAGGCTACAGGGGAAACGTCTCAGGCCAAAAGGTAAAGAATAAAAATAATAAAGAAGGTGAATAGTGAAATATTACATTTATGAGACGAATAATTTTTATTATTTTACACATCAACAGAGCTATGTGAACGATCACACAAGGGGTGTCATACCTTTCATTAGCACAATATTTCATAATGACAAACATTACAACGTAGGATTTTAATGTACACGGAGAAAGAACGACTTTCGCGCGCTTACCACTTGAAAAATGAACAAAATAGGCTTCGTAAATCAACTAGTCCTGTATATTGATCAATAATTGAGGAATAAATTAATGATAAAAACTGGTAACGTGGAAAGGAAGTTGAACGGAAGACAAATTCAACACCACCTACGTCATAACGAGGAAGCGTGTAGACAATGTGAGCTCAATCTTCCACAATAGTGGAAAAATTAACAATGGAAAATAACTTACCAATAATAATATATAATATTGCACTAAAATAAAATGTTCAAATCATAAGAACCTACCTCTTATGGAAAGAAATTCTCTCTAAGGACAACCAAAGTCAGAATAAGGTGCAAACTTAAGCCCGTCAAGTGACAAGAAAAGCGATTTAGTGGTCGAGTCAATGAAACGCTACGAAGTTCTCAACTCAACCCCAAAAAGACATCCACATGGCGCCACTATCACTCCTAAAGAAAAACAAAAACGAAAAAATGTACGATTTTCGAAAATGCACAGCCTTTAAAAAATACCATCGAAATCTATTTATTTCATTACTCAACGAAATAGAGTCTCTTCAAAACAAAAAAAAAGCACGAAGGAAAACAGTTAAGTACAAAAGCGAAGTGCTATTCTAATAAGTGGGAATGTGGTGGAATATGTACAAGGCGCGAATTTGACCCGAAGAGAAAATATTTAGGCACTTGATGTGTGTAAGGTAGCTTCGTATATTTAAAATATATTCTGTTTATGTACAAAAGTATTTTACAGGGGGAGGGCAAGACTGAGATGTAGCATCTGGGCCCGATCAATGGCGTGTAACCAACCAATTACATGTGGAAGGTTACGCCAGGGGCTTAACCTTGTTTAACAACCGAATCAACAACACCGACGTTCCTCCCAAGTGCGAGAAAGAGTGTAAGAGGAGAAAACATCATTGCAGATGGATGACAGTTTTGATAGCAAAACCTGAATCATGTGAATTCGGGTCAATGTTCATTGTTCAGGTAGTAGTGGATCAGACAGTTATGACGTGACAAAGATTACTGTGTTGTATCAAACGACATGCGCTACCTGGAAGCAGTCAGCCAAGAATGCTGTCACAATCGACGCCTACGTTACACTGTATGCTTCAGAGAATTAAGCCAGGCACGCATCCTTCAGGCATACCTACCCCGTCCAGCCATTGTCGATATAACAAATTGTAACCTGGTTAGCGAAGGAACGTATCGGTGCACCTGTAGCATTGGTGATAAACAAAATATTGGTCGTAGAAGTGCCAGTTACAGGACATTGGGTCACGAGACAGTGGTTGGCCTTTGGACGCGCGATTGCCCAAATCCGCAAAACTAATAGGTAAAACCTATAAATACATTCATATCAGGCTACAAACTCACTCAAGTTATTTGTGCGAAACCACTCTATCAATTTGTACAAAGAGTTAGTTGTTGGAGCTAGATTCAACAAGTCTACGTTAATAAAATCGTAGTTGCTATTTGGATTAAGTCTATCATACAACAACATGCAGGACACGCTTCCAAAACGATCATGTGCGAGTTAGAAAAGCGGACTATCAGAATCGAGTCAGCATTTAGGGGGTTCAGGTTTTAAATCGTGAATTCATGTATATCACTTTTTGATGATTATGCTTGAGAACAGACACGTAATAGATCTCGGGAGGGAGATACGGAAGCAACTGGGCGTCACGTGGAGACTGATGGGCGCCATTAGCTAGGCCCAGAGTCCACTCGGAAGATTTATTAATTAATACAACGCAAGACAATCCCTCTCATTACTAAGTGTCAAGAAGTTCCGTTGTATGAGGACTGCCCATTGGCCGCCATGAGTGATTAGAAAAGGTGATTAGTGAGAACGCATAACATTGGAACGACTCTGTGGGACTTGCCTCAACAACGAAAAATTCAACCTATTTTCAAACCTTGTTGTAGGTACACCGGATACAGAAGAGAGACTAACATTCTTGTAATTCGGGGAATGAATAATTTCATTTCGAAATTGAAATATCGGGAAGAACTTTGAGCTCTTTCAATCACGGAAGGGACCAGTTTCTTTCTTCAAACGTGGAATTTGAATACGCTGTAGTATTCAGGCGGGAAAGCGCATCCCTAACCGGGTATTTCCTCCCATTGGGCTGCATGAGAGGTATTTCCTCGGTTTGCGCATCGCTATAGCCAAATGGGTCCCTACCGTGGAGCCATTGAGTCGAGGATGTCAAGTTCAAGTTGATGTTCCAGTTGGGAGACGGTGAGCGGCGTGTATTTTCCGGTTCGCATGGCGCAGAAAAACGGATGGAGCTGCTCAACGCTTGATAACTGGTTGGATGCCGGGAGGAGTGGCGTCGGTACAGCATCCATTGTCCCAAACTGAGACAAATAACAGTTCCCAATAAGATGGAGAAAATATATCAAGACAGACAAGATCGGGGATGTGTCAAGCAACCAATAAGACTCCAACAGAAACAGGATGTAAAAATCTATCTTACTAGTCTGTCTGTCTTCAGGAAGAAATTGGTTTTGCAACAACCCTTCACTCTCTCAGAAGAGATTTTTTAGGCTGAGAGTATTAATATCATATCAAGAACTTTATCATGACATCCATGAGTGCTGCTGCTGAGAAGCTTCAGTTGGAAAATAAAATTTACCTTGAGGTCCATCAGATCCGCTATTTTTACAACGTGTGGTACAAAATCTGGAGACACAGCATTAGGAGACCTCGCTGAAGTCATGTTGTCTCCACCAACGAAAGCCCAACGATACCTGAAGACCAGAAAACAATAGTTGGCTTACAAACAGAGGTATATTCGCAATGGAGTAAGGTTTGTACACCAACTAACTAAGTGGCTATGCGGAATTAATGGTAAGAGAAGAGATATTAAAGGATTTCTGTAGCTTCTTGGAAGTTTCTTAGTACAATAAAATTCACTTACATTTGAAACTGCGGGAGCCGGTCAGCTGGTAGCTGCACAGCCAAGAAAAGTAGATTAGCAGCAGCGAGTTGCAACTGCAACCAAAGTGCATGCGATGGAGCTCCATTGTTGCCGCCCCAGCTCCAGTCTGTAGACATTAGCGCCTTCACGTTCGAGCTAAAGTAAATATAAATCCATTAGAAATTAGATGGGATAGAATAACTCTATTGTGGCTCGAGCTTACGTTTTTAGAAGGAAACGCTCAACAAAAGTCCTCATGCAATACTTGTTAAGGTTAATGAAGAGAAGTTATTTTAAAGGACATGCTTTTTTGAAACAGCGAAAGATACTTGTGCTAGGAAGGTAACACATCCATCAAGAGACGAGAATATCTGTTCAACATGGGACAAGCTGAGATCAACTACGCCGTTGGGCATTGGCAGTGAATAACCTCTGAGTACTCAATACAAGAAAAAATAAATCGATGTGCTCTCTTATCCACCGTTAACTTTTAGTAGGCACTACCCTTAATTTATGACTAATTGTAAATAAATACCGGGAATATCATACCTGCAGTTACGTCTACAAGCAGCAAATGAGCCCAGGAACAACAACGTCAAGAAAACAAAAAAACGAAGAATTTGGTTAAATACAAAAAAAAAAAATTTAGTCAAAAGTCGCACAAAATAATGAATATTGTTATATTTAATTTGTATTCATTAATTTATGTTTTTTTTTTTTTTTTTTAACAGCTGTGCGTCTCTGGTTTGCCTTGCCTTGTTTCTGTTGGCTGATACACGGATAATTCCAATGGCATAGGTTTCAAGTGGAACGAGATGAACTTCTCACTCTATGAATAGCAAAAATCGTTCTTACAAAGGGAAGAAAAGAACCGCTAGTGGGCGAAATAACGAAAACCACACCAAACTGACGGATACTATAATTATTAGGTAATTTGGCTTGATAACCGAAACTATTAGGAAATGAAGAATGATGGGGTCTTAGGTCTGGGCTTCCAGACTCAGGGTGTCATAGTTCCTTGGTGAGCCCTGCAAATGGCCTGTGATCAATAAATGGTAGACAGCCAGTTGGCCTGAGACATTTTTCATGAAATTTTTTTCAATGATTCAGAGATTTAGAAAAATCCACCAATAGTTTGTGCCAGGCATCAGAAACACCTACGCTAAATATCTTGGTTAACATATTTTTCAACAAAAAATCACACTTCACTGATTAAATAATGCGTTTACGCACCTCCCTCAACTCACACTCAGAAACTTAAAATGGGTTGATAGCTAGTCTAAAGTAAGTAAAGTAAGCAAGGACTTTTACCTGGATTTTCGTCCGACTACCTGGTCAGGTGTCGCGGACGTCGTCAGCCGTCCTCCAAAGAGGAACCTAAATTGATTTGACGATTTCGCTCATGGCTACTTATTGCCTCACCCCCTTAAGTGAAGAGGACGAATATGAAGGTCGAGACAAACAATTAAATAGCTCTATCCAGGATTCGAACCCTGGCCACTCGCATTACCAAACTAATCCTTCGTCTATACCTCTAAACTATTGAGCTCCCCAACAGCTAGTCTATTAATACAATAGCACAGCAATATAATGTTTGTTCCAGGTCTGGCTGCTCTCCAATGCCTTCTGCATATCAGTTTAATTTTCGTTGATAGCAGGCTAACCAAGCTGAAGTAGCGTTACGATGGTAACTGCAGTTTCTATAACACTGGGTTTAAGGGTCAGTCGCATTAGCTTTGGTCAACAGAGCAAGCTGAAGCAGCAGTCAGACGTACGGCACATGACCACATCAGTTTCTGTCAACAATCTGACCTACTTGGAAAGAACTTATACTGCGCATATTCTAAAACTAAAAAATTGGCGTTGACGCTATGACACCCTTCAACGATGGAAGAATAAATAATTCATTCATGCCACACCATGCTCATTCAAATCCTCACGATCATTGTGATAGAAACATGCTGTTATAAAGAAATCATAGGTTAGTCATAACTTTTACTTTGAAGTATTGAAAATTAGTGTAGGAGTGTAGTCAATTTGTGCCTGACGGATTCTTAATGACGAATAGGAGGATACGTTCCGCTTAAGTACAATGAAAAGGACAATGTAAAGTCTGATGAGTACTTCAAACTTATTTGTCGAAGGAAATTACGTTGAAACTATAAGAAAAGTATCTTTTACCCCGGGAATTCGTCTGGCGAAGTGGGTATAGGTTTGTAGGAGGCTTGACGGAGGGAATGGAAGGCACAGGACATGTGAGGGTACAGGTTCTCCAAGGATTTGGACGTCCAGGAAGGGAGTTGTGCAAGGTGGGCGATCGAATACCTGAGGGCAAACTTAAGTTTTGACAATGAACCGAAGTGAATTTATTGACAAATTTATGGATTAAAGGCTCACAATACTGTTGATACCCTCATAATCCGTCATTTCTGTGAGCCATCAAAATATTTTTAATAGTCTTAACATTAGGAATGACTTACCTGAAAGATTCGTAGTCTGACGAAAGATCGTGTTCCATTAAAATCATCACTTGAAGGATTTCTGAAATAATCGTCGGCCATAGGGGGATGATGATGTTGGGCGACATTCGCAGAAGCATCACTCGGAAACAGAGGAACACTTGTGCCAACACACCCATGTGGGGGATTTTCGTGCTTTCGGCAAGCCGTTCTAGAAACCGATTGAAATTTTAAAAAATTAAAAATTATAGTCCAAGGATATTGTGGCGGCCCAATGTTATAAATTAAATAATGCAATTATTTTCTCGGATTAGACAAGAGGATCTAGCTCGTTTTCCCCTCTCTTTGAGAAAACATCGTCTCAGGGATGAACTAGAGCGGATGACTTCGTCCAGTTCACAAGACAACACAACAACAGCAACATAATCACCTTGAAACTCGGGCATATTATTTGCAAATCGATCCATATCCCCGCAATAAATGACGAACGCCAAACGTTTCAACAATTGAGCCCGCTGTTCATATTCCTGATCTTTTCCACTGAAAATAGCGAAAGAGCCGGTCTGCGGCACGCTCACTCGATCTGCAATTAAAAACAATTAGTATTCGCGTGTATTTGTTGTCCCTGTTCAATTCAAATATTTGAAACAATGTAAAATCGTAACTCACTCATGAAATCCCTGAATGTGGCGACCTCTTGAGTGATAAGATTGTCGATTATAGTTCTCCAGGACTTGAGGGAGCGGGGTTCCATTTGGAAGAAAGCCCCTTCAAACATAAGATCACTAACTTCCTTTTTCCATGCTTTTCTCGTGTACTGGTACGAACTCAGACTGGCCAACAGTTGCGAACACGCGTAATAACTTGCCGCATTTCGTTGCCTGAAACAAAATACCGTCCATATATGTTGGAAAAGCCTCATTTTAGTTGCTTAAAAACAGTTGTAGATTTAACAGCCGTTTTGTTCATAATTGAAAACTCTTACGTATGATTTTTGAGGTACGGCACGATGTTCACCATAAGGTTATTCAAAATTGTCACAACTCGCTCTTTTTCTTGGCTCCCAAATGTGACGTCGAGCAACGGCGCTAGTAGCTGTGCCAAAACATTGAGAGCGCTTATGCTGTACTGAGCCAGCGAATTACTCCCACCTAAAAAATTACTCACGTTTAATCTTAGTATCAGGTAGATAGTGAAAATGGACGACCATTTCAAGATTTGTTCCTTTTAATATTACAAAATGTGTTGGTAAATCCAGAAACACTCAAAACCTGCTATAATTCAGAGTCTAACCGTCGCGATTACTTAGTGAAACGAATCATGTGTAAAACAAATAAAGAATCACGGAATAACATTTTCTGTAATAAAGTTAGGTTTTAACAGAAGAAATTTGTAAGGCCCAGAGCAGCACTGCAGAGGCAGAAGGGACTCACCATAGAGAAAAATAAATTTTCATATCAGTTGACTAATCCATTAACTAATTTTCAAACGGGTTGATTGAATGATTCTTATTAACCCTGTTCCGTACTGCCATATAATGAGGCTTTAGAACCCTCCAAGAGCAATATCAGACAAGGTTCCAAATTTATTCACATTTCTTTCAATTAGTTACCCATAAATTGTAATTGTTAATTCATTTAGCAGAAAATGGTTTTTCATCATTATTTATTCATTCACAGTAAGCCAAAAAACGAATTTCATTCACATAGTTAACCAAGTTGGTCAACAACACCAACAAAAATCAACTTTCAGATGATCCAATGTTCATGCATCACGCAAACAGAAGGCCGAAGGTATCATGCGTGTATTATTAAACAAGTCACACCATGCCAAAATCGATCAGCTCAACGCCAATGTTACAGTAAGCAACAGAGAATGATTCGTGAGCAAATATAATGCGTTATACCGATTAACCATTTTCGCCGAAATATAAATATGGTCGTTCACAAATTTAACCGTCCATTTCTGGGTTTAAAATAATATTTTGCTACTTTTAAACGATTCGGAGTGGTGGGTGTGGAGAGTGGAACACCCTTGTACAGCATTTTCACGTCAAATTGGAGGTTTTACATACCGCATTGGGGGTTTTAACACATCAATTTTGAAGGATATCTTTCATTCTTGATTTAATTCTGGGAAAGCGATAACAATAAATTAGCGAGTGAAACATAGCATTCAACACGTATGAATGAACATAATGAACGCATAAGAACGAAAAAAATTGTCAATCTAAGTCTCTCTTTGCAGCAGCGGTCATCGCAATATTATCTTATAATGAAGAATACCTCGAATGTTCACGGCTGACACGAAGGAAACATTTCTTCCTCTCACCGTGGGTACTGTGGAAACAGCACGTGTATTCTTCCTGGATCTTGCATGACATCTTCGAAGGTGCAAATTAAAAGCAGATTTGACAATGAATATTATACGTATTTTCACGGTTTTCTGGCGCCCGTAATCTGAATTCCGCTGCGTAAAATGTTCTCTGTTCACCTTCGGAAGGGACGGGTGGAATGTCTTCATCATGAGTTGCACGGATAAGGTATTTTCAGAATCTACGCGAGCTAGCATTGTGGAGTTTGAAAGTATGTAATGTTAAACACGCCATTTCCTCCGAATCTTCAATTTTGTATGGAAACCCTCAAATCTAATATAGAAAACCTCCAATATGACATGAGAATCGTATACTGTATATTTTCTGTAAGTTTGTATACCGGTTTTTATCGCAAAAAGGTAGAAATGAATGAATAGGCGGCCTCGTGTTTTCATTCAATTTAAACTTAGGCATGAACATTAGATAATTAGTGTATAACCCCATCGCCAGCAGCCCAAGCCCACCGACTCACCATCGAACAATAAAGGACATTGGGAGTTGGTCAGAAGGATATGAGGGCTCCTCAGACAGTGATAACCAAATCAAGGATAATTTAAGCTCGTTTTAAACAGGCTACAAAAATAAATAAATAAAATAGACCGCCTCTCTAGGTCTCTGTAAGTTTTTATTAATTCTTTTCCCACTTTGCTTAGCATTTCCGATAATAAACTCCCACATAGAGCGGCGGGCTCTCTCTTTAGAAGGATTAATTGATACAAATACGAGAATGAGAAGTCAGTTATCTCGTAGATAAGCTACAAGGATGACACCAGCACCAAAGTATTCTGTTGTTAGTATCTACTGAATCGCGTGGAGAAGAGCTAGTCAAGTATGGACTGTAAGTGTGGAAGTAAAACTAATCTATAAAAGCCAGTAGCAGTGTGTTCCCTTAGATAAAGTATAAAATAAAACCCATCGGTAACAAGCAGATATCTAGAATCCCATCATCCACGTGAGTTTTTATCCTACATCTGTGGTACTTACTTCGGTGTCTATCACTGTAGTCTATCGGAAGGCTAGAGTCATTAACAAATGCCCTCACGAACCACTGGTGCATGGCACGGACCTGCAGTTTCTCCTTTTTGAATTTGTACTTTTTCTTTGATTTCCCTTCGCTTTGTGTGTCATCGACATTTAGCTCGCATTCTGTCGACTCCAAGTCATCAAAATCTATACATTTGAAAGTAAGTTAGCAATGTGGCGCATATGGGAACTCCCAATTCAACGAGATGAATGAACGAGGGGCAGGAGAGCTAGGCGATGATGGATATCCTAACGCGAGAACAATAGAATGAGGGAGATGATAGTGCACTGTCATGTTAAGCCCGCGAAATGTGCTAAAGTAGATCCCTTCAAACCCATAGATATTCTTTTAAGAAAGGAAAAGAAGAAGTGAAGTTTTCACGAACAAACCCTCGGACATAAAGAACCTAATCTGAGAAGGATAATGGTGCTTCCCTCACCGACCTACGAGTTGAAAAGTGACTCTGGTTCTTCTTGTTTAGCCGAATTCCTTTCCGCCTGATCACGTATGTGCGGTCGTCATGTGTGCTAGGGTATGTGATGTGACAGTGAAAGGAGAGCAACAGGTGGCGGCGACCTAGTTGTGAACTTGATCAAACCGACTCGATTGATTTTCAAACACTCCCCAAGAGGAGATTTTAAAAAATTACAACGAAGATATAAACATGAAAGGCAAACAACGCATCCATAACAAGACAATCACATACCTATAACAATAATATGTGGAAAACAATAACCAAAGTAGATACGTAAGTTTATTGACAACAGATTGCTACCTATTTAATAGTCAGTAAACACTATTGACAATAGACGTTGCGATTCAAGGAATGTGGTGAGGTTAAGAAAGAACTTTCAGGCGAAAAGTGAGGATTACACGGGAGAATTACATGGCTCCGTAATTCGCTGGATTACGATAGTTACAGTAAAGTAAGCAAGAGATATGCAGTTATTTCTCCCCCTAAAATTGCTCCACAGTCATCCCAGCATAATGCGGGGGATAATTTTGGGTCTCTCCCCTTCCATCTTATGACCATGGACTTGACGCGTATTAAAGCCATGAGAAGTTCAACTGTATACAATAAAACTCACATTTTCTATGATCTAGAAAATACTCAATAAGATGTAGATGCTAGATTGTACCAACCCAGAATTTGCTTGAAAAATGTATTTTATTAGGTCCCTCCTGAAAATAAGCTATCCACTGCAATGGATGCAACCTGCGCCGCAACATCGATATCGGTTTTCCCGACTCCGGCAATGGCCAATTCTAAAAGGTGCCACCCCGGAGTGATCGTATGATTAGTATGGCTACATCACATGAATAGGCTATCGTTGAAGGATACGAGTGTCATTTAAACAGACAAAATATCATGTATCCAACAATTTTAAAATTAAATAGAAATGGCAAGAAACCAGCAGATTAAATTTGCTCCAGTGATATTATCATGTTTTGACGTATGCAAATACACTAAGAAACAACTTCAATGCAGTATTTCATTGCTACAGGTACTACTTAGAATTCGAGAAAATTTTGAAAATTAATGTCGCTTTTATACTGTTTTTGGGGAGCGTTCTGCAAATCCCGCAAATCCACAATGAAATGTGGGGATTCAGTTAACAGGTTAAAATGGCGATAGTAATGCGGGAGCACAATGCCAACCGCGGAATCAAATCAGGCAACAAATAAAGCGGTTCAGTAGGGATCTTAAGGAATTAAGCCTTTCCCAAAACAGTCATATAAAAAATGTTTGCCCATCACGCCTTGCGAAAATTGCTTTAAAGCCATCAAAGGCAAATCAAGGAATGTTTCCGAACTACTGGGCATAAAATCCATGCCAACATGAACAAAATGCTGTTCAACAAAACGGTTTCAAACTGTTATCATTTCAAAAAGATTATTGCCAAATGCAACTTTCTACGGGAGAAAAACTATGAACAGTCTCTTGAATTTATACCATCAACCCAGTAAACAATGCGGTCAAATGATCGAATTGTTTCAAGACAACTAATCACAATTAATACTCGTACAAGGCAAGCGCTTGTCATGCTGATACATTTAAATTAGTTTCAAGTGTAAACGGGATTCACTCACGTATGTCTTCTTTGTCAGGAGTGATGATAGGGTCCTTCTCTCGAACAGCATAATTTTTCCTAATCCAAGTGGTTTGCTCCAGGCAGGCACCCACTATAGTTGTGCAGGAGTCTATCAGCTGCAACAGACGCAATTTACATGCAAATTTTATACAGATATTAATAATATTAAAAAAATTATGTTATATAGATGACAGCTCGTTTCGCTTCGGGGCCAGCAGTTAAAACCCTCGAAATGAACAAATTTTTGCATGTTAGTATCAGACATTATTGCTTGCTTTGCTCGCTCTTAGGTCGGAAATCGACGGGAAATCAGCTCCTTTCAGAGAAGTGATTGAAAGGCGCTTGACCAATAACTTGGAATATCTGAATCGACCGATTTTAAGGTAAGCGCTCTCAGTTCTCTTACAATTGGAATATTGTACGCATAATGATAGCAGTCATTGGGAGAGAGAGTCGGGCAATAACACCCGGCTCACCTTCACAGTGATGTCTTGCAGCTCCTTGAGATCCTTCTTGTCCGTGAAAGAGCACCGCTGTACGAACTGGCTCAGAGCTCCGATGAGTAAAAACTGCGCTGGTGGACTCAACAGAGGCGCTTCTTTGAACAAATGAATTAAAGACGGCCAACTGTCGAACAGACTCGGAGCTGGCACGTGTTGTGCGTAATTGACAAACAGTTCTAAAGCGCTGACTTCGACGGTCACAGCTGACTCCTAAACAAAAGAAGGACAATCAGCACAGTGGTTGGAGCCAGAATGAAGGTATTCTGTCAGCATATTAACTCACTTGATTCAACGTGGGCTGTTTGACAACCTGGTGTAAAGTTTGTACGAGCACGTGGATCGGCATGGCTTTTATTCCAATCAATAACTGAACTAAGACTTTTTGATTTTCGCTGGTTTCTGGAAGCACCTGTAAGTAACAAGATACATTCATCTTCGTTTTCATACATATAGTTCCGTGTTTTGGAAGTTAGAAGAACGGCACATAATGTAGGTATTTACGAAGTAACTCTTTCCACTTACCACGCTATTTACTGACGGCGTTGATGGCTGTCGCCTTTCACGCCAGACGACAGCCATAGCAGCGAGGAAGCTAGACGCATGTTGAACCGCCAATGGACTTAGGAACTCCACGATTTTTTGCTTAACGACTAAAGGACTTCCTACTTCACAATTTTCATTCTCTCTGAAAATAATTATTACTATTAGATTGAGGCTCTATCACTACGGGCAGTGTCTAAACCGTTGGTTTCAATTCAAAGAAAAAACAGGATAACATTTCACAATCCAACATGCAATGCAATTGAAAACGATTTTTTTTCGACGAAGTCCCAGTCAGTCCACCAAAGCAATCTAAGCAATATAATTTTTCCCAGCAATTCCTCAATGCTTTTCTTAAGGCTAATTTAACGGGAGGAGTTGTCCCAAATCCCTGAGTGTTTTTATCGGCAGAACATTCATAAGGCACTTGAGAGGTAAATATGGAACCACAAATATCTACTGCGCTGCCAGGCTATCAGATAAACGAGCAGACTTCGGGTAATCGTGAATCAAAAATCTTACCGATCTTTTCGATTGACTAGTGAGTGCCACAAAGTTGAGATACTGGCGATAACTCGTGGTAGATGACCCAAAACAGATTTCTTGGCGACTGCTTGAGCTTCAGACCTTTCTTTACTCAGTTCCTGCCAAGAAAAAGTAATATTCTTCTGTAAAAACCGGATATCAACCAGGGCGATTATACAGAAGTTCAAGTACCTACCGCTTGAGTAAGAGCAGGCATGAACAAGTGAGTTAAATTATTGAAAACTTGAGTATTCGCGAGATCATCAGCCGCTAAATTGGATTGATTGAACGCCGCTGATGTATCCAGTAAGCAGTAGTGACACATTATCGTTAGCGCTTCCAACTGCACAATGCAGTAGTCAGGAGGGAATCTAAAGGGGAATACAATAACAATGTTATTAGTAACAAGCGGATGTCCATTGAGAATACTGAGGGATTGGCGACAGAATCCCCCAGTACCATAACCATTACGAGACTTGATATCACCTGCAAAGTTGTCTACTTACGCCTGCGGGCTCGTCGAAGCGTAGCATTCGGAAACCGACTCAATATTGTGACATATTTGTTTCAACGCGGTAGTGACCACTTTGCTCAAAGCTACTCCCAAATAAGGAAGGGCGCATGTGATAAGAGCTGTCCATTGGCTGTGGGTGTGGCGAGCAGCAGGATCTACGTCCAATGCCTTGTTGATCTGAGAAAGCGACATCATAATAATAAGTTTAACCCTCAGGTTTAACTTCTGAGTTGAGATAACCAATTTTGTTCAGGCTAGAAGCAGAAGTGGGTGACTTTCTACTTTGAAGTCTATAAATAATCATATTTATATGCATCACTTGGCATTAGCAAGCAGAGATGAATTTTTATTATTAATAAACTTACAGAAAGTAGAAAAAGCGGTTGTTGGGGAATCATCCGACCATTGATGTACTTTGGCTCAATCGGTTCCGGAGCTTTGTCGGGAATCACCGGGACTGCGTCACCTCTGTGCTTGATGATCTCATATTCGAGAATAATGAGCGCCAGGAGTAGCCTGTAAACAAGATGAAATGTCTGTGAAATCAGGATGGATGGGTTTTGTCAAAATCAACACAACATGTCCTGCCACTGACAATAAAATTTGGAATATTTGATTGGTTACCACTAACATGTGGCATCGAAATCGCGAAGCTATTGGAAAGAGCATGGGACCTCAGAAGGAGGCTTGAATCGAGGCATTGAGGATGAACGCTCTTGCTTGGTGTCCCCCTTTGAGGCTTATAATATATCAAAGTTTCTTGCGCAGAGCCGAAAGTTATCGAGGCTTGTGCTGAAGAATGCCTGCATACGGGATGTGCGGGGAATGTTACCGTTACTCTCAAAAAGTGAGGCTGCCCTCTAGGCGCTTTCTAATCTCTATTCCTTTATTTTCCATCGCCTTTGAACCCCTGCAGATGGTATTTATGATACCAAAACCAGGAGGGATGTACCTCATCAGACCTATCATTCTCCAAAGAAGCGGCAACACAAATACGACTAACACAAAACTTAAACGAAAACATAAAACAGCATTTTGGTTCAATGATGTTAAATTTCAAAGCTGCACCTCAACAATAAGTTCTTAGGATTACACATGTACAACCTGAACAAAACAGAAACGAACTTACTTAATGTTCTGCTTCAGCAACGTTTCGGAATGCTGAGACATACGATCTCGACAGTTGTCAAAACCTTCGTTGAATTTGAGGACTTGATGAGTAAAAATGGGATTGTTGTACTTGTGATGTTGAAGGCTCGTGATCACCGTGTGTAGAGCAACTTTGTACAATTTTAAACGCGAAAATAAATCGCCCAAGTAACAAGCGAGACTTCGGCTGCTTTCGCGAAGAATTCTGATCAACTCACTGCACAGCAAAGTCAGGACCTCCGCACTGCTTATTTGAACCTGAAAAAAGTATTGATGTAGGCAAGCAACCTTCTCGTCTTTTTTTCCGAAATTTCTTTGTTCTTCTAGTGGGGCTTCAGCAGAACGGGTATTTACAACCATGAGACAAATGCCCTAGTTTTTTAGGTAAATTTACCTGAAATCCTTAACAAAGTACCTCTTTATTGTCGATGACATCCTTTGGTGACAGATTGAGAACTTCGAGGTTTGGATAGTAGCTTCTGAGGTAGTACAGACACACGATCATCATTACTTCAAGATACATGGCGCTGCGAACACTGTTCTCTTCTAGTTCTCCGTGAAAGCCTCTGCCAAAAAGGGATTTCCTATGGCGAGCCAAAGACTTGAGAATCGAAGATCTGGAACGAACGAATGAGTTTGTTAACTAAAACCACTAGTTTAGCATCAATTCACTATTAACTCTATCAAACTATTATCATTATTATCACATTTAAATTTAATTGATGAAAATCCACTCTACCTGGTGACGAGGCCAGTCGTTGAAGAGGAAACTAGAAAAGCCCTTGGCTGTTGTAGTAAAATGTTCCGCAACGTTTCCAAGCAGTACAATGCCTTTTCAGCCTCGTACTTGTTCTTGTACAAGAGCATGTGGGAGTGGAGGCTATCAACCCCTGATGTGTGGGAGGTTATAGTTGGTTGGTAGTTGAGTTTGCGTCCTCGTTTTGGCTTAAGTTCATTTTTATTCTGGAATGCAGACGAGGGTATATATGATTTATTGCAGATGAGTGATACCTAATGAGTGTCGGTTGACCCTCCATTGAAAATAGTTGTTGATCGGGAACCTGTCTCTCATTGTGAATAAAAAAACAACTGTCTGTTCTAAATCACTATCGATATCAACCGACTCAAAATCAGATCATAAAAACTAACCTCCTGAGGTTCCTCGGAGACCTGCGTCACTTTGTTCAACAAGTCGTTCATGAGATCCTCGACTTCGGACACGCTGTCTTGCGTCCCCGAACCGAAGTACTCGTCAGCGGCAGTTGACTCTTCCAGGTCACTGCCTTCGGGATCTTTCCCGGGAAAATTCCAACTTTTTACAAAATCTTTCCCACTCTCAGGGTGAGGTACCATACTGGCGATCCCGTCGATTGAAAACGATCCGCGGTTCATTCTGGGCAGAGGTAGCTCCCCGTCGCTCACTCGGGTCAGAATGGTGTCAGAGAGGGCAAGCAGATCGATGGAGGATATTTTCAACGCTTCGTTGATTCCTAACACTTTGGAAACGGATTGGCTTTCGAGGGAAGGGTACGAATGATTTCGCGTGACGCGATGAGCATCAGGTAGAGGCTCAGATTTGGGTTCCTTCAACGAAGTGTCATCCGTGTCTTCGAAAAACTCGTCAAAGTCCGTATTGATCGTTGAACTCACGGAAGAAAACGGATTTATGTACAAGGAGATATTGTTTTCCTTGTCTTTACTCTGATCACTATTGTCGTCTCGTTTTTCCGTAACAAACTTCTGCCTGTGCTGTGTTGGTGGGCTGGCAATGGCCGTAGTCAACACAGAAATCATACGCTCTCCTTTACTCTTAGCCTGTTCTTTTTTCGCGCCGACGTGATACGTGACATTGCCATCAACGGAACTGACGGCAGTAACGTTCCTGTTGTCTGGTAAAGGGGACTGCGCTGTTTGGGACGTCGGTGAGTCATCGGCGAGTCGGATGTGAAGAACACTAAGGCGAGAAGTCATTGGATCCAAGAGCAGAGAGAGAATCGGGTCAAGAATCCTGTGGATGTCACCTCGCAACAAGGAATGGAGCAGCCACTCTTGTGCTTCAGTTTTCAGACAGTTGGACCCAAGAAGCTTGAGATTGTCCAGCATCTTAAACATTGATCTAAAATAAGAAGAAAACCCCCGGATAGAATCAACACGGAGAAATGCTGTGAAGACAATTTCAAACTATTCATATCACATAACCTCAACTGTAGCTACAACCCCATAAGTCCTAGGAACTATTACATACTTGTAAAAGATGTCCGAAACCCGTAGCGCGTTGCCTTGACGAGCGTTCACTTCTCTTCCAATGTGCCACAGAGAAGCGAATTTTCGGAAAGCTTCCAATTTCTTTGAGTCGTACCCTTCGGTGGGGAGCTTCAGGTATTGCCCAATACAACTCTCGACAATCCAATTATGGGGGAAGACGCTGTGTAGCTGATGGAGCAGCTCAACGCTTTGTACTTTATGTTCAGACACGCCCAGCTGCTGCCACAACCAATGGCTAATGACCTGGTGGGAAGGAAGAGTTGATTTTAGAGATCACTAAGCCACTTTGGGTGAAGCTGGGACTTCCAGAAAAACTCGAGGTAATATTACAGACAAACTCCACAAACCTGGAATATAAAAGTTTTCTTTTCCATGTATTTAAGATGGGAAGAAGTCAACAGAGGCAAAATAAGGACTGCAGTCGCACCGTCATCTGACGTTGAACTGCTCACGAGAGACTGGGCTGTGGTGCACAGTGATACGAGATCCAGGAGAGCTTTTATGGACACTATCTGTAGATGTGCTGATTGATTAAACCAGCATGTACAGGTCATCAACACCCGAAGCCACTCAGGCAGTGATTCGATCAAAGCACTTTCGCATCGACCTAAAAATTGCAAATCAAAGAAACACAATTTGAAGGAAATTCAGAAAGTCAACAAACTAGCACACAAGGAGTCTAGTTCAGATAGGTCGCCTTTCATCCCCCTGGCTCACAACGATTGAACCACGGAAGACTTGCGGAATAGGTATGAATATTTTCGAAGCGAGTCAACTTACTAAAACCGCTTTCGGATTCCAAGGCGCTATGAGGAACGGGCGATCTGAAAAAAGTCTTGAGAGTTGACAAATCCACAAGAAGGCGCGAGGCTATCTTCATCGGACCCGTCCATTCCTTGCCCGTGGAATTGGAAAACCGCTTAGATTCTGCAGGTGAGCCAGTACTTCGTTGCAAAACGTCGTCGACGAGGTTTTCAAACTGCCTGGTCTGCTCCTCGTTGTTGTTAGACGATGAGACTTTCAGGGCGTCGAGAAGAGCTGGGATTTGCCTGTTCTCTCCAACGCGACCTCGCACGGAGTACATGAAGGTGACATAGAATTTCTCGTATTGCCGCATGCACTGCTCGGGAAGAGAGTCCGACTTATCAGGGGACGGGTCGACGTCATCGCGGGGCAGCTCGGATTTTTCATCGATAGAGGAACTGTCAGTGTTCTGATTCTGGTCGGACGAGATAGAGTCGTTCTGATTGTACGAACAGGAATTCAAAACTGATGAATCCGACGGCTCGGTATCCGAAACGTCTTCTCCGACGTTATGGTGCCCAACAATGACGGGTTGAACTCTGGTGAGAATTTTAGTGCAGAGTTTGAGGCCTTTGACGACCTGTATGGCAGTCAGTTGGTTACAGTTGTCCGTCAACAGTGTGACAACTTGGAGGAACAGGGCGGGCAGGTGTTTGCTCGGTGTGTCGGCTGAAGTGTCAAACGTTGACACCTTATCAAGCAGAAATTCAGTAAGAACGCAAATCTGAAATCACAAAACGCAAAGGTTAGAAATAGCTCGTCCAAACTAGCAAAATCGATGTTGTTTTCCACTTCATGGCTTCGCAGTGGGGCTTTCATGATTGAACAACTGCGTGAAACCGACAACATCTATCATATACTGAATTAGAACATCTATATAATAACACCCTTGAACAAAATAGATTTAACAACAGCAACCGTCTAGCTTGTAACAAAATTATTAAACGAATCTGCGAAGAGCGAACCAATTATCTAATGTTATTGGGTTTTGTAGGAGTTTTAAAGCGTCAACTTCAAAACACAATGAAATTGTGAAGCTGGCCGTTAAATCGCAAGATAATCACATCGAAAAATTCGACATTTGCTCACGAGCAGAGCCTTCACATTACACCTTACCTATTCTGTGCAAATAAATCCATGTAAAATATGCCCCTGAAACTGTCGAATTAATGCCACTACAATAGACGAAGTTGAATCGCTATAACGAGGAACAAAATGTGTTCAAGAGACCCAACAGACAGGTAAACAGTTGATTTTGTATTTCTTCTTTTGCAAATGTAACAACCAGCCATTGTTGTTTTGCAAACTTATAACAAATTGAAGCTTTTGAATTGAATTTACTTACCTCTACAACGCCTACATCTCCACTAGCGACCCTTTTCACTGGATTTTCCACATCTAGGCACGTATATTGAGGTTTTGCGCAAGCTTTGGAGAACAGATGTCCAATATAGTTCCAAAGGTACTTTTGTTCAATCGCACCGAACAAGATGTTGGCCTCGTTTAATAATTCTGTTGTGTCTGCTTTAGGGTCAGCATTGCAACACAAGTAGAGTAACCTGTGAAGAATTTTAGAAGAATTTTTTTTTTTTAATGAATAGGTCTAAGATATCACTTGTAGGAATATTTCATTGTACAGATTGATCTATAGTTTTAGAAGAGCTATTACCGGAAGTATTCGAACAAAATATCGTCTAAAATTGGAGGCCCAACAGCATCGTTGTCTAAAAGAGATATCAGCAATTTGTAAGGACGTAAGTCGGGAGAGAAATGCCAATCGCATTGTCCAAAATTATCCTCAAAGCCTGTGAAACAAATTGACGTACAGCATATGCTTCGAAATTTGGTAATATTGTAGATGTATAAAAGACTGCACAAGATCCATAACCCCCCCCCCTTCTCCCACCATCAATTTTAACCCAAAATCTTCAATATTTTCAAACTTTATAGTGAGGTTTCATTATTGACCAAAATTGCGGAGCGCACCCAAGCATGCGCAATTATTAACGATTTTCTTATTTCGAATTTGAAACGTTATTTGTCATGTCTAAAATTATTCAAAAACCAGTTGAAAAGAAAAATGTGTTAAGCTAAATTGACGATTTTAAGAATGAGGAGGCACCCTGCGGATATTAACTCACCTTGACGAGCAAGTTTTTGGAAAAGACCTCGAAGTACGACAGAGGCTTACCCTCGGCTTTGGCTTTGATTACCTGAGGATACTGGGCCAACACGGTCATGTTGACGTCAGTTCCAAGCAACCACGAGTACATCCGCCTACGGCACAAATTGACGTAAAGCAATTATAAGCCGATGGAAACCATAGGGAGATTCTTGTGCGGAATGCAACATTGCTGAAGGATTCTTGAATAAGGGAACAGTATTGGGGATCAAAAAATGGCCTCACCTATTCAAGGATTGGTCCCTTCTCAAAATGGTCGAAAGTGCGGCAGTTACGAGCCGTATCATGTCGTCAGTCGTAAGATGGCTATTATACAGCGGGAATCCCATGATAAGAAGATCAAGGGCACTCTTTGGACGAGTACTTTAGAATCTTGAACGCAAGCTATCAACCCGCACACCTGAAATTTGGATAAAATTCAATCTAATAGTAAAATTCCACCCAATAAAAGCTACTTATATCTTCTAAAAACATC
>CM034008.1:15976074-16038003 GCA_019603395.1 Cyrtorhinus lividipennis
TCGCCAAACCTGTGGAGGACAGGTGGCAAGATACATCGGCCCCCATTAAACGTCCCTCCCCCTCCGTCGCTGGATTCTGAATTATCACAACTGCCTTTTGATATAGAGCTGCTACTCCACGGGCCACTTGACTGCAATAGGAAGAAATAGGTAGCCCAAAAAAGTAAATATATTCTATTCTTGTTTCGTTGGTTTGAAAAAAGGTTCAATTCTCTAATAGAAGCACGCTCAACTCCGCCACACGAAAACGTTTTCCGATTGCATCACCCTCCAAATATTAACAGAAAATGATACACCCCTTTCTCTTTATAAAAACGCTGCAAATTCGTCCACAGGGGTTGGTTATTCCTCGGACCTACAGCCTGAAGGATCATTCGAATCGACTCACCCAACCCGGTACCGGAAATCTCGAAAACAGACATTCGAAATGGGTAGATATATACCATTTGACTCATGACCTCTTCCAGTGAGTGCCAATCGTTCCGGGACCCGTCTCATTGGATTCAGCGTCCAAAATTTAGTCGAAAATAATACCCTACTCGCCTAGATCGCGTAAAATCTCGAAAATCCATTTTTCAAAAAACACATTTTGACCCCCGCCCCCTCCTCTCAAATTTGGTTCGATCGGGTTGAAAAGTTTCAAAGACCAACTAGATCTGAAAACGGGTCTCTGACCGAAATTTCAGCTTTTTCAAAATGTTCACTACCAAAATCGGTATGAGCGGCGTACGGCGTAGATTATGGGGCAAATTGGGTATCTAAGAAATTTTTTTGAAAATCTGAAATTTGACTCAGGAGTCCGTTCCCGGCTTTAGTAGGTCCTCGAAACAATTCAGCCCAATTGGACCAAATTTTGACGTGGTAGGGGTCAAAAATGTTTTTTTGAAAAATGGATTTTCGAGATTTGGGCGATCCAGAAGTGTGTGGTATCATTTTGTGGTATCAAATATTGATCGCTGAATCGAACTAAACTGGTCCCAGAACGATCGGCGCCCACCGGAAGAGGTTATGGCCTAAAATGGGTATCTATATACCCCCCCATTTTGAAAGTAGGTTTTCGTGATGTCTTGTACCTAGGCGTGTGGGGTATCATTTTCACTAAATTTTGGACCCTGAATCGATTGGAATGGGTCCGGGGACCCGCCACACCAACTGTTTCCCCCATTTTCCCCATGTTGAAGAAATGAGACTCCATGCTCCTGGTCCGAGGAATAACCAACCCCTGTGAAAGAATTCGCAGCATTTTCAACAAAATTTTTTGTTAGCGAGGTGCAGTCCTTGGGTAAGTACTAGTTATTTGTAAACTAACTGTAAAAAGCTTGAAGCGTGTACAATTACAGCGCCTAAAAAAGAATAATATCTTGATATCTAAGTTCTCTAAAACATTTCTATTCAAGTTGGGGTTCATCTACTTCTCAATTCGTTTTTACACCGTAATCTCTTCACACAGTTACGGTAGTTTTCTCAGTCGATGTAAAAGCAATCAGCAAGAACACTAAAAACACTTTTTCCAACCCTCTTTATTTATCAATCGTTTTCTGATAAATACGATTGATGCAGACACTGGTTGACAAAGAAAAGTGAGCTGAAATTTGACTATCGCTGTTGAAATGAGTACTTGAAGATTCATTGAAAACCCGGGTTTGTTTCAGAATGAATGTGTTCATAAATGATGAACTAGTGGAGGCAAATATCGACGTTGAGTTATTTTCATTATAACAAATTTGCCGTAATAGGTTCGTTTCTGTTGCATTAATAACTGCTTTATAAATATTCGACCCGTTTCGACAATCTTGTTTGCTCAACCGTGTTGAAAAATTTACATTTTTATTGTTGTTTATAGGTTATGTTTCCGTGGGTGACCGTGGGCGTGATGGATGTTGACTGAAGGCTAATGGTATTCAGAGCCCATGCGCGCGCCCCATCACCTGTGACGGGGTTTGTTAGCGATAATGAATATCGTCGAGAGATAGTCGGTTCTGATTTTAACTGTTGTAAACGGTCGGATTTGTTGACAAATTGCCTTATATTATTTACGCCTCGGTGATGTTGGGGTTTCGACGGGATTGACCGTGATTACTGGGCGTGACCGGGAGAGCTGTCAAGCCGGCTGTTGGCCATGTTACAATGACACCAACTACTGTCGTAGAAATGAAAGGGTATTGTGACTTATTGTTCAGCTTCCCAATAGGCTGATTGTTCAATGCATGTCAGACAGAATTGCGAGGATGTTGTTCTTATTATACTCATTGGCTTTATTATACTCTTTATCATACTCATAGGCAGGATTTGCGATGATGATGAAGGCTGCATTACTGCAACAAACCTGCATAACTGTAACAAACCCTGCATAACTGCTGCAAAACCCTGTATAACTGCAACAAATCCTGCATAACTGTAAGAAACCCTGTATCACTGCAACAAACCCTAAATAACTGCAACAAACTGCATAACTGTAGAAAACCCTAAATAACTGCAGCAAAGCCTGCATAACTGCAACAAACTCTGCATAACTGCAGCAATTCCTGCATAACTGCAACAAACCCTGGAAACTGGAGCAAACCTTGCATACCCACAAAATAAGGATCCTATTATGTTTTATAAGCGAAATGACTCAATACTTTGTGGATGTAGAATGGTTTAGCTGCAGAATGAGACGTCAACCACTCCAACTCCCATCAACACTCCAATTTAACAACACCGCTCAATAAGTGGAGGTTATTCAACCTAATGAAGACGTCTGCTGATAAAGCCAGACTGTCGATACATTCGATCGCAAAAGCAGATGGCCCCAGACACAACATGTGTCCCAACATAGGCGTACATTTCATATGATAATTAGGCTCGACGGTGTTTTATTCACGCATCTACATTACCATTTCCACTAGCAAAAAGCACTCGACCCGTCAACTCTTCCAGCTTCTTATTTTGTTCGTTAATTTTGCTCTCAATTTTATCGAGTTTTCTCAATTTCTGGTTTATAGCCGCAATATCTCCTTGAATGCTCGATAGCTCCTTGAGCTTATTCATGACGTCTTCTAACAGTAGTGGTCATTCTGGAGCCTAACTTTTACGTCTGTAGATTGTAGTTCTTTATTTATTATTCAGTGGTTAGGTTTAGATCCTCTCCAGGCGAACGAAGTTTGATAAGCGGCGACAACAACAGGTCAAGCTTCACTTTCCGTGTATCTTGAAATAAGAGAAAGGAGGCGGGGCGTAGATGCAATGTACCGTTGACCTTGAGTGGTTTCTCACTGTTTGGCAGTCATCAACTGGTGGGGGGGCCTTATCACCTGGACCCGAGCTGCCTCCGCGTTGATCGTACCTGTTTTATTGGTTCACAACGACTGCAATTTTAGACAGAAAAGATAGTCACATTCATCAATACCGCTTGTGTCTCCAATAAGGTTGGGTGGATCAGTTAATCCTGAAATCAGGCAATACCGGAAACGCAGAAAACCAATCAAAAACCGGCGATTTTACGATTGAAGGTAACGAAATGACAGAGCGACTCGACACACGTCTTTACTTGACAGCGGCTCCGCGCGAACTCCGACGGGTCGAGTGCTGAAAGTGGAAAACAAATGCGAAGCTTTCGAGAAATTCGTTGAATTTGCGCAAAACCGTGAAAGGATGAACAACCTCATTATATTCAATTGGACTACTACCGAGCAGATGACGCTGAAACAGGCTGTTCTCATATTTTTGCGAGAACAACTTCAGCTTACAATTTCTGAAAGAGAAGTAGTATCAGTCAAGTTTCTTGGGAGAAAAGCCACCGCTCCTAATCCCGTGATGGTCACATTTTCCAGTCCCGTATGCAGGGCCGACTGCTTTCGGGCGGCTTCAAGGCTGGCAGGCACTAAAATATCATTGAGGGAGGATCTGCCCAAACAGATTCGAGAGATTCAGAAGGAGTTGATTGACTACAGGATTGCAGCAAAAAAGGATGGCATGTCGGCATATATTCGGCATGATAAACTTATCGTAAACGGAAACACATGGTCACTCAACGAACTACGTTACTCGGGGAGTGGAAAAGAGGAAGGATCTAAGGAGGCAGTCCCAACGGCGGATTTTCATCCCGTACTCCAGACTCCATCATCTCGAAAGAAGACCAGAGATGAGGCAGGACCCAGCCCGAAACAACTAGCAGGGAAGAAAACTAGACCTGGACAATCTCCCGCGAGCTTGCAACAGCAGCAGTTTTTTCGTAAATAGGGGCGCCAAAGTAAGTGGTCACTTATTGAACATTGTCAGTTGGAATATGTCTGGGTTTAAAACTTTGGCTAATCTAAGCGGAGATCAGTGTTATTTTCTGTCTAATTTTGACCTAATATGTCTACAAGAAACTTGGCTCGAATATAGCCCGACACTACCTGTATTTTTAGACAAATTTACAAAAGTGGAAAGCTTGGCTGTGCGATCTCATGTAAGTGGGAGGGCAAAAGGAGGTCTTCTCATTTTGATACCGACTACAATTTTCAAGGATGTTGTATTGATGACAACATCAAGATATTTTATTTTCGTAGTAGTGGCCACGTACAGGTTGGTGTTAGGGAATATTTATATGAACACAAAGGAGGATTTCAATGATTTTTCATTAGCATTAATAGAGGTAATTGATCATGTTATGGCTAAATATAGTGGTTATAAATTAATACTGATAGGAGACTGGAATGCAAGAGTAGGTTGCTTGAATCAAGGGGAGGAAATTTTGTTTCAGGGTACCACACTATCTAGCGCTAGGGCTTCACAAGACACTCATATAAATTCTGTAGGGCGGAAATTGGTGGATCTACTGGAGTCATACGGGCTATCAATTACAAACGGGAGGAGTAGCGGGCGACCCAGAAGGGGGCTACACGTTCTTTGGTGCTTCTGGTCAGAGTACCCTAGACCTCTGTTGGGTTAATGATCCAGCAATGGATTGTGTCCTCGACTTTTCAATACCAAACAGGCTGGGAGTGGTTTCGGACCATTCGGAATGCACTTTGTCGCTGACTGTCGGAAATGCGAATCCAAGTACTAAGAGTGAAGGTAAAAGTAGTATAGAAATAGTAAAATGGAACCCACAGAAGGTAGTGGAATTCAAGTTAAGAACGGACGAGACTCTGAGTAACCTCGTACTTCATGATTTCGACTCATTAAAAGAGGGAATACTGACAGTTATGAGAGGCTTAGGAATGTGTAAAACGGTAAAGGTTGGTAATCAGCCGTTCCATAAACATAAACCATGGTTCAATCATAAATGTAAAACTTCTCTGAAGACCGTTAAATCTGCTTATAAATCATGGAAAAAGGGAACAGGGGCTATTTTTGATTTCTTGGATGCTAAAAAATCATATCAGGCACTGCTGAAGTATGAAAAAAATATATACTATGATAAACTGAGGGAGGGCTTTGTGTAATGTGACAAATTCACAAGAATTCTGGAAAACAGTTAGGGTATTAAGAAACAGAGAATATAAAACTGCAAATATTACGTTGGAACAATGGGAGTCCTACCTGGTGGAAAAAGGAACGCCTTCGCCGACTTCTTATAGTATGAGTATAAATGATGAGGAGCTATTTCCGGCTCTAAATGAGCCATTCACAGTAAACGAGATCAAATCAGTCTTGATAAATTTGAAAAATAAGAAAGCTGCGGGATTGGACAATATACCAAATGAGGTCTTGAAAAATCTACCGAACATTGGTATCGAAATGATAACAAATATTTTCAATTCTATATTGGAGTATGGGAACATCCCAGAGGAGTGGGGTAAAGTAATAATCCGCATGGTACCTAAATCTACGAATTGGAATGACATTAATAAGCAGAGACCAATCGCTCTAATTAATACTGTGGTAAAATGCTTTACGCAGTGCATAGGAAATAGGCTAATAGATTGGGCTGAAATCGCAAAAGCTATCCCAGAATGCCAGGCGGGTTTCCGTAGAGGCCGAGGTTGTAGGGACAATATTTTTGTTATGAATACTTTAATTGCACTCAAATTGCAGAGGAAAAAAGGTAAAGTGTATTGCGGTTTTGTTGACTACAGAAATGCGTTTGGTTCCCTTCCCCATGAATTACTATGGGGTAAATTAGCAGAGTTAGGGATTAGGGGGCGAATTCTTAGGGCCCTGAGAGACCTGTACAGCAAAGCAAAGGTTGCTATAAAAGTAAAAAATGAATTTACTGAATTTCATCAAGTTCTAGAGGGGGTTTTGCAAGGCGATTCCGTTAGTCCGGTCGTATTTTCTCTATACATAAGTGGCTTGGAAGAGTATATAAGGCAAAGGAATTTAGGGGGCTTAAACGTGGATGGGCGAACTGATATATTGCTTCTCATGTTTGCGGATGATATTGTCATCTTTGGTGATAGTAAGAGGGACATTGAAAACAAGATGCAGGCCTTAGACGAATACTCAAGGTCAATGGGTCTCTCTATAAATCAGGACAAGACAAAAATAGTGTGTTTCCAAAGAGGTAAACGAAAAAGGCAAGATGATTTCATAATTTTACCATGTGGGAAAATAGAATTCGTTAAGGAGTACATCTACCTTGGAGTAAATTTCTCTTCGTCAGGATTGTACTATAAAGCTAAGGAGCAATTTAAAGCCAAAAGTTTACGAGCTTGGGGTAGTGTACGGGAAATTTTGGTAAAGGGTAAATGTGTAAGTTGGGAAGCCACTTGTCGGCTTATTGATTCGATGGTCTGTTCGGTACTGCTCTACAGCTCAGAGATCTGGGGCCTACGTTACCTTGAGGAGCTAGAGGCAATACAGTCAAAAATTTTGAAAAGCATTTTAACCTTGCCTTTCGGAACCCCTCGTTACATGCTGCGAGCCGAGACAGGTAGGGCAAAATTAGGAGTTTTTGTAGTGGATAGAGCCTTGGGTTGGTGGGAGGCAATCCTAAGAATGCCGGAAAGTAGATACCCTCGCATTTGTTATAACCAGCTACTGTCAACAATCAACAGAGGTCTTGATGTGGAAAAATACAACTGGGCTTCCCAACTCAAGACTATACTTGTGGAATTGGGTTACCATGATCTGTGGAAGGTGCAAAATGCAGACGAAGTGAAAAAAAATAAGCAGCAGGTGTTAAATTGTCTCACGACGAAAACTGCTTACGAAGACTACGAAGCGAATGGTATGTTCCACTTACAGCAAGGCTTACCAGGAGTACAGTCACAATTACTCCTCGCTTGAAGGATATTTAAGATGGGAAATCCCTATAAACGTTAAACGAGTAGTGGCCCAGTTGCGTTTGAGGAATGGGAATATGCTTCGTATTTTTTATAAGGGTTCCTTGTACACCATCGACCATTCAAACGAATGCTTTCTGTGTAACACCAGGTCGCCAGAAACCATCGAGCACATTTTTTGTAGTTGCCCTCAACTAAGGGAAATGAGGGAAAAATATTTTGGCATGCCTCGAGTCAGTTCTGAGTTTGTTAACAAAGTTCTATTTGCTGCGGTGACTAGGGAAAGTGTGTTCATGCTACTTAATTTTACAATGTCATTTTTGAAATTTAGAGCCTTTGTGAAAGGATTGATGGATGATGTGTCCAACTGAGGGCACCCACCAACTCTCAACCAGTTTATTGTGCATAAGAACATATTATACCCCCCCCCCCCCTTTATGTCAGCCACAAGAAGTACTATGTATATTTTTATTTTTTATTTAGATTTATACCATGATATAGTCTGTACCCTCGCGAACCTTCCTTGTTGTATAGGCCATAGTTGCCTCAAAACGACAAATAAACATTTCTTTCTTTCTTTCTTTCTTTCTTTCACTAGCAAAAAGCGAAGCCACTATAGACCCGGCAAAATCATTTTACATATCTCTCACTCAGTTCGGTTTCCTTTGAAAGGGGCTCTCTAGATTTGAACGCCAATTTAGCGATCGGGCTGAACCCCGTTTGCAAGTTTTCTATGTAAAATATCCTCCCGTACGGTACCTAGTTTCCCCTTCACGAGGGCCGTGAATCAACGTAGCGGATCTTGATAAAACGGCGTACAACCGAATAAGATTCAATGAAGGCTCGCAAACGGGTCCTTCACATTCTAAATAAAGGCTGGGTCAGGTTTTCTTTGGCTCCAGAAGGTGCTGGGCGATAGGATCAGTACTTTAAACGAAGTGGATGGGCCTAGAACTCAACACGTATTTTTTCCACTCTTCCCAAGCTTATTGGAAATACTTTTTTACCATCTGCGAGAATGAACTTGGAAATTGAAAACCATTGGAAGATCTTACCATTCCCATCAATTCGGCTCAAATGAGAACGTGGAATAAGATGAAAGCACAAACTTATCAAAATCTTAACTTCATATCAAATCGTTCATAAAGGCCGAAATCGTGTAGTAATCACAACTAATCTCCCTGGTCTTATCTTTGAGGCCGATAACGCAAAACGATTCGGCCGAACGCATGCGCAGTTGAGATAAGGCCAGAAAGTTAAGTTCGGCCTTATCTCTTAGGAACTCTCTAAAATTGCATCTGGCTACTACCAGCCATACGCAATCACTCTCTAATTGTCCACAATAATCATACCGAAATGCATTTTTCGTGAAAACCCACCCAATTCAGCACTGGGTACTTGAAAAATACCGGGAGAGGATTGGGTATGGTATTGATCTCTTCTTCCCATGAAAACCCCTCCTTCTCCTTACCCTTTTCACTCTCTCTAATACGTCATCAAGTTAGGAATGTAGAAATATAGTTGAATAACTTTTTTTTCCATACTATATTATATATCGACAATTGAGAATATCGATACTACAAATAACAGTTTTGCACAGGTGTCTAGATCAAAATTAGCAAAAAATGTCCGTCCGTCGTCCACGACGTTTTTGGCAATCTAGGCGAGTGGGGTATCATTTTCCACTAAATTTTGGACGCTGAATCCAAAGAAATGAGCCTCGGAACGATTTGCGCTCTCTGAATGAGGTTATGAGTCAAAATGGGTGCCTATCTACGCATTTCGAAAAGTGTGTTTTCGATATTTCTGGAACCTAGGCGCGTGGGGTACTAAATTGTGGACCCTGGAATGGGTCTAGGAACCGCCACACCCACTGTTTCCCCCATTTCGAAATATGAGTCTCCATGCGCCTGGTCAAGGAATTTGCAGCTTTTTTAAAAATTGATTATATTGCAACGTCCCTACGTCTAGTGGCACCAGTTCTGAGGTAATATATAAATGTAAATAGCACCGTGATTTAACAGCCATCCTGTCTTTTCAGCTGAAGATGCATATAAGTGTCGAGGGGCAATGTTACAGCGACCATTTTATGACGTCTCACACATACCTCATACCTTCCAAAAGGTGCATGATAGAAATGTATTCGAAATCACCGAATAAAATGCTCGTCGATGCTGATGTTTCAACAAAGGAAAACCCGTCGAGAATTTCTTTTCCCGGGGCTGCGTAGGATTACAAATAATCGATAACCGGGTAATAGCGGTCAGCCGGACGCAGCCAAGTAGGGAAACCCATAGGCCAAATAAGGATATACCGTTTTTTTTTTTCTAGTAACTAATCCCTCTTCGGGCTCTCCGATTCGGAAATTCAATTTGCCTGCCGATTGAGATTGCACCAGGATCACGAGATAAGGCCGAAGGGTGGGGGGAGGTGATGGAAGGTTCCTAGAGGATTCAGTGGTTTCCTCTGCTCTATTGAAAGCATTTGAAGGAGAGAGAGAGAAGAAAAAAGGGAGAGGATACGAAATCAATTTGTGGTCAGAGGATCGTATACGGCCCAGATGCGAAATTCGAAGGAGGTTAGGGGATTCCTGAGTGTAGATTCCCAAATAGGAAAGAGCCAGGTTCTCTCCGACTAAACTTCCCATCGCATTCAAATGAGTGAAAGCTTCCAGGCTCTGCGTGTCATTTCAAAATATTCTTAATATGGCGCACTTTAGACGAAACTGTTAGTTCCATTTATCAAGCTCATGAAGAACGGAAAACGCTCTATATTCACGTTGAAGTTCAACTAAGCACAATTAACCAAGGGTTCTATGTTTGTGGAATAGGAATGTTAAAAGGAGATTTTGTCCTATGCTGAGTCAACTCGTAGCTCAATCTACTTTTCGTTTCATTTTTGGTTGAATATTCCTTGAATAATCAATCTATGTTTTCAAGCAAAAAGTCAATCTCTCCGGCCCAAAATTTTTTTCTGGACGTTTCAAAGTGTCTAGATCAAAAAAGTCAAAAATGTCCGTCCCCCGTTCGCCGACTTCGGTAGTAGGCAATTTTCTAAAAATATGAAATTTTGGTCAGGGGTCCATTTCCGGCTCAAGTTGGTCATCGACAATTTTCAGCCCGATCGGACCAAATTTGGGTGGGGTAGAGGTCAAAATGTGTATTATGTAAAATGGATTTTCGATTTTTTGGATTTTTGGTGATCTAGGCGTGTGGGGTATTATTTTCCACTACATTTGGGACGCTGAATCCAATGAATGGGTCGCAGAATGATTGGCACCCACCAGAAAAAGTTATGGGTCAAAATGAGTACCTATCTACCTATTTTGATTATGTGTTTTCGAGATTTCTGACATCTAGGCGTGTGGGGTATCATTTTCTACTAAATTTTGGACCCTAAATCGATTGGAATGGGTCGGAGACCTGCCACACCCATTGTTTCCCCCATTTTCCCCATATTAAAGATGTCTCCATGTGCCTGGTCTGAGGAATGACCAACCCCTGTGATTTTTCATTCGTTTTTAGGCCCGTTAAAGTTAGCGGACATGCAATATCACTTATGGCTCCTGCTCTAAAACCTTGAGGGTGCACTAGCGTCTACAGGAAGAAAACTAGATTCAATTTAATTTTTATTGGTGTACTCACTTCATCTACAAGTAAAATTGACTAATTGTACACTCATTCTTGCAAGAAAATGACCTATGATTGATAAGTGTCAACTAATTATTGACAATTATTCGCTGCACCCAGTGCTACTATTAATCCACGATGTTTCCAAAACGGAAGTTGACGACTAACATGCAGAGCCACCAGCCATCAATCGCACGATGACAGAATCGATTTCTCATCAGCCACCTGTGTGTCAATTTGCATTTCTATTTTGCGTTAATAAATGAAATTATTGTCTGTTGGGATTTGGTTCATTGCTCAATCAACGCGAGTCTACCATCGTGTTGGGGGCAAGCAATTTATAGGAAGTGAAAGCCAATTTATTCAGCGTTGTAATATGAATTTAACGCGTGACATAACGTTGTGTAACAGCGCAATTTCCCGGAGAATAGGCGCGTTCACAAGTCGTAAGTGTAGCTACACAAACCTCACCATTATTTGATTATATTGATGCAGGCTAGAGGATTACCATCCAATACGTTAGATTTTGAAATCTGATCTCAACGCTAAACTCTGCTGTCGTGGAGGAAAAAGCATTATCAATTGTCGTGCAGAATCAACACTTTTGTGAAACACGACAAAAAGAAAAACAGCACGAAAAGCCGTGTCACCGGTGTTTTTGCTTGTTACAGATGGTCACGCCGTTAAGAGGGGTTGTCATAGAAAAAAAAAAAAAAAAAAAAAAAAAAAGGATTGGTAGGTGACTATAAAGAAGTTTAACAGATGCGTTAGATAAGCCCAGACGTGAGAGAGAAAGTACAGCAATGGGAAGCAGTGACAAGCCTCGACTCAATATGGACACCACATTTGCATGATCTAGCCCTGAGTGCGTGCCGAGTGACGCCGACGGACGAGGTTTGAATTTATGCCTCCACTTTCAGCTATTTTCCGTCTAATCGCGATCAAAAAACGATATTTTTTAATTCCAAAAAAACGTTAGTTTTAACATTTTTACGTTTTCCAATTTTGAGGCAACAAACGGGTTGCTCGGTGTTGATTGACCTGTCTGCATTGCTGTCTATCCTATGTATCCTCCCATTATGACAATCTCCAGTCTATCTCCACCAAACAAAAGGGGCAGACAACTTCGTCTCCTTCTCCCGTCCAAATAAAGCCTGCTACTGCTAGAAGCTGAGGTGATGGAAGGTTGAGCGCTGGACAATTTCTGAACGATTCCACTCTTTTAGCTATTGAATTTCGTATAGTCGGAGAAGGTTTTAATTCCTTGATGGTGATGATACCACTGAACGCAACGAGAACTGTTGCTATACTAATATGATATTCATGCTAGGACAGGTTTTGTCTGAAAAAGTTCCTCACTAGTTTTGTCCGAAAAAGCTCCACACGCCCCCCCATATGAAACACACAGGTTCTGTCCAAAAATGATTCTCACAGGTTCTGTCCAGAAATGGCTCTCACGCCCCCTAATTATACTACTCTCCTTAAACTTTGGCTTCTCAAGCAGAAGGAGTGCCTCAATTGGACATCTGTCTCAAACTGGACACAACATTGGGTAGGTAATAACTTGCATTTGCCGAACTGCAACTTGTAATGCATGAACTTGATGTACAAAAGAGGCTGAAATCCGTCAAAAACAACATATATGTAATAGGTACAAATTTTGAATTTTGAAGTTTTTTCTCCAATTAAGTATTCTTTGAAATTTTTCCGGAAATACACTAAAAAATAACGCTGCAATTTTTTACACAGGGGTTGGTTATTCCTTGGACCAGAAAAATGGGGGAGACAGTGCGTGTGGTGGGAACCGGACCCATTCCAATCGATTCAGGGTCCAAAATTTAGTGGAAAATGATACCCCACTCGCCTAGTACCAGAAATCTTGAAAACACATATACAAAACGCTGCAAATTCTTACACAGGGGTTGGTTATTCCTCGGACCAGGCGTATGGAGACTCATTTCATAAACATGGAGGAAATGGGGAAAACAGTGGGTGCGGCGGGTCCCAGACCCATTCCAATCGATTCAGGATCCAAAATTTAGTGGAAAATGATACCCCACACGCCCAGATACCGCCGCACCCACCGGTTTCCCCATTTCCCCCATGTTTTAAATAAGTATCCATGCGCCTGGTCTGACGAATAACCAACCCCTGTGTAAAAATTTGCAGCGTTTTTTGATCTAGACACCATGAAACGTCCAGAAAAAAATTTTGAGCCGAATCGAAGAGGTTGACCATTTGCATGAAAACAAAGGTTGATTATTCAAGGAATAACCAACCAAAATGGGTAATATAAACCTAATTTGGCCCATACCTTCTTCCAGTGGGTGCCAATCGTTCTGGGCGTCCACAATTTAGTGGAAAATGATACCCCACTCGCCTAGGTACCTGAAATCTCGAAAATACATATTCAAAATGAATATATTGGCACCCATATTGACCCATAACGTCTTCCAGTGGGTGACAATCGTTTTGGGACCCATTTTATTGAATTTAGCGTTCAAATATTAATGGAAAATGATACCCTACACGCCTTGATTGCAAAAAACCTCAAAAATCCATTTTTCGAAATACACGTTTCGACCCCGTTTGGCTCGTTTTTGTGTGCAAAACCCTCTAATGTACCTAATCTACTTAGCTAGGTTGTTCAACAGAAATATTATACACCTAAGCATTACCCTTATCTAGATTATTGCGAAGTACCTAACTGCCGGTAGGGGCACTTAGGATGCCGAGGATATATTATATCCTCCCCCCATCCAGTACGGATTTATCTATAGGTTGGGGGAAAATTTCCAACATAGTGTATTGTTTGTTAATTGTTTGTGATTTACGGAAATAAATCTATTTTCATTTCATTTCATATTACATTCTCAACGATTACTCTTTCCTTTGTTCCTTCTACGCTGTATCTTATCATGGTGAATTCATGCTATCTCTTCACTAGCTTCCCAGTGTAGAAAAGCTACCAATAAATGGAGTTTCCCGCCAATTCGGCTGGTTTATAGAAATACTTAGTTCACTTTTCTACGAGTGTTGTTTCGAGCTCTTTCACCAATACCAGCCTAAAAGTTTGATTGAATTGGAATAAACTTTTTTTTTTTTTTTTTTTTTTTTTTTATTAAACGCTGCCACTGATATTGATTTGAAGGTTTGAACGTCAACATTGTGTTGATAAGGTTATCTGTTACAGCGTTAAAACACCATCTATTCGTATAATAAGCCACAGTTGTCAATTCTACACTACTTGTTTTCTTTCCGGCCCAATCGTTCAGGAGCTCCTCGTTTGATTTAATCGAATACAACGGAATCCACTTCAACAGTCGACAGAGGCTTGAAAGGTTAACTGGGAGAAGAACCTGAGAGCCTCAGGCAAGTAAATAATAACCATCTCACCTGATGAGGCGTCAGCTAGCCGAATCGTCGGAGGAGTTTTGAAAATTAATGCTAAAATTACTTTTGATGGAATTAATTGCGAAATTGGAACGAGTGAACGGGATCCCGAGTGAGAAAGGACTGGCCCCTTTCTCAGAATACTCCAAATGGCACATGGTGGCCCTGTTAAATTCATGTGATTAGTCATTTTCTTGTGCTTACAAATAAAGGAACGGCGTTGTTGTAATAAGAAGATAATATTTCTTTCCCCGTGAATTTGCATGTTATCACTTGAGAATGCTTCTCATCTTCTTCAAATATTAGTTGCTGTCATGCATGTATGATGGGTGCATTTTGATACAGATTGTTATTTTGCAATATCAGTCACTGGTACTTCGCTAAAAATCTTTATACTTTTGGTTGGTTATTCCTTGAATGATCAACCTATGTTTTCATGTAATAAGTCAATCTCTCCAATTCGGCTAAAAAAAAAAAAAAAAAAAAAAAAAAAATTCTGGACGTTTCAAGGTGTCTAGATCAAAAAAAGTCAAATGTCTGTCCGTCTTCCATACCAATTTTGGTTGTCGAAAATTTTCTAAAAATCTGAAATTTGGGTCAGGGGTTTGTTTCCAGCTCTAGTTGGCCCTCGGAACTTTTCAGCTCGATCGGACCAAATTTGGGCGGGGTAGGGGTCAAAATGTGTATTTTGAAAACAAAATTTTGGCGATTTAGGCGTGTGGGGTATTATTTGCTACTAAATTTTGAATGCTGAATCCAATGAAATGGGTCCCGGAACGATCGGCAACCTCTGAATGTGGTTGTGGGTCAAAATTGGTACCCATCTACCCATTTCGATAGTGTTTTTTTGAGATTTTTAGTACCTAGACGCGTGGAGTATCATTGTGCACTAAATTTTGGCACTGAATCGATTCAAATGAGTCTCCACGCTGCTAATCCGAAAAATAACCAATCCCTGTGAATGAATTTGCAGCGTTTTTGTAACTATTATCACCCGGACTTCAATCAGACCCTCGTCAATGCGCCCACATCACACTCACCCACGACACTCAACTCCAATCAGCCTGAGTCATCCCCAAAAATCTTCTCATCACCTTCTAACAGGCACCGGTCTTATTTATTTTTCACACTCTGCATTCACTTAGGATGGAAAAACTCAGATGACTTCACGACGGCTCTAAACTGTCATTAGCGAGTCATTGTGAGGCCGAGAAAGAATCCATCGTGCTCGCATTGTTTTCGGCTGGCTCCTGCTTGTGATCACTTCTTTGCAAAGGGCGTTGACACGCTAAAACTACGCCAACAACTATATATTGTTCGACAAGGATCCTAAAGAGTCGGGAAACACAATTCAATGGCACATGATTTGGGTCATTCAATCCTGAAAAACTCCATATTTATGGGCTATGGGTTTGGAACACGGATGGTGTCTATGCAATGCGAGAAACTTGGTTCAATGCATCCCAGCGTTAGTTAGAACTGAATGTTAAGGTACAAAAAGTTCTTGTTAATATCTTTATCAGAAATGTCACAGTTGAGTTTATTAAAGAACAACTATTTTGACATGATCCTAATGAATAACGAATGATAATTGAAGGTACTTTATAATGAAAACTACTGTATGCGAGAGCTACCTACCCTCTCTAGTGGTAGTATGGGTAACTTATTTCACTTTTCTATTTATTTATGTATTTCAAGTATTGTTGTACAATATTATATGTGTGGTGTGTTCCTTCGGAAATAATACACGCCACGTTATCGGCATTACCGGGAGTTAAATGAAAAGAACCGCGGATTATGTGCTCAAAGTTATATCGAATTTAACAAAAAGAACGACGACACGATGGGTACATACGGAGTTATGTAAATAAGATGCGATTTAGGAGGTTAAATTGGTGTTAGTAAGGTTCATACAATAGGTATGCCGCGGAGTTAGCGCTCCAAGTGGTGAATTACAGCGTTTCTGGACCATATTCCGCCAAATACAAGTTCATTTTGGGTTCAAGTCTTTTCAGACCAATTCAAGGTCATGTAATTTTACCAAAACCTTCCTACAGGATAAAGTTTCTTTTTATGATGGAAATTGGTGATTAGAACACATGAGAATAATTGGTGAGAATGAAAACCTATTCGGAAAAAGCCTGTTGTTTTCAATTTAGGCATTTCTCTCAGATGGGACCGTACGATTTTTGAGACTCAGTTGTAGTTATTCTTTTTAGTTGCTACTAAACAAATCAAAATTAAATTTAAAAAAAAAAATATATATATGCATATAGGAACGAGTGGGAAAGGCGAAAAAAAGAAGTTCTCTTGGTAGGAAAAATTCAAGAATGAAGAAGTTAAGCCGACATTACTTTCGAATCTGAAACAGGAATGGAGACCCCCCCTCCCCCTCACCACCACCCCTATTACAACCATAGAGTCTTGACACGATTAGGATGAAATGCAAACATCTGTCGATCACTACTATGATAATACTAGTTACTTTAATGAAGACTGTTGAGTTGTTGTCCTGAAACAGAACTTTTTTAACTTCGTTGTAATACGTGCACTACATTTTGAGCTACTTCACTAGGCCGAGAATCATAATACTCAAGATTTGCAATCGCGTTTTTGACTAAAATTGAAAACAGGGGTTGCAACTCAATTGCGTGTTCTTTGATTTGAAATCAAAATAACATTCAGACTATATTGGAAGTATGTATTTTTTCAATCGTCTGAAAACTGAAAAAAAGCTGCAAATTCTTTCACAGGGGCTGGTTATTTCCCGGACCAGGACCATGGGAACTCACCCCAATCGATTCAGCGTCCAAAATTTAGTGGAAAAGGACACCCCACACGCCTATGTACCAGAAGTCTCAAAAAAAGACATTCAAAATGGGCGGATAGATACCCATTTTGAGCCATAACGTCTTAGGATGTGCTCCAATCATCCCGGGACCCGTCTCATTGGATTCAGCGTCCAACATTTAGTAGAAAATAATACCCCACACGCCTTGATCGCCAAAAATCTCGAAAATCTACATTTCGAAATGTACATTTTGACCCCTACCCCGCCCAAATTTGATCTGATCGGGCTGAAAAGTTTCCAGGACCAACTAAAGCCGAGAACAGACCCCTAACCTAAATTACAGATTCTCAGATTTTTTTTTTTTTTAAGGAATAATTAGGTGAAACATGTTATTATCATAAATACCTGAATTGCTACAATCTGTATGTAAGCTTTTATTTGGTGCTTGTGTGGACCAAGAACATGTGTATGTGGCAGCCTTCATTCGCGTTTTACCCAAGCCTACTTTACAATGATCCGCTCTCATCTGCTTCCAACATTTTACGATGCATCAGTCAGTCCAATCTCAGCTCAGATGATCCCTCTAGAGCCCATGATCGGCTCGGTTAAAGAGGCGCAGACGAATCGCGGCGTTTGTTAGCCACGAAAAAGAACCAGAAAAGCACCACAACTCCCCGAGGGACAGGAGATAGATGGATGTATGGCCCCATTGTTCTCAAAGGTAGGAAACTTCCGAGAGAAAGAACCAATACCCCGCCACTCCGCGAACCCTTCGAGAAACGTTCGTTTCAGATTTAAAACCTAATTATTCCTTTTCTGCATTCACTCCTCTTTCCGTTCGAGGGGACTTTGAAGAGGTCGTGAAGACTCGAGGTAAGGGTTTCACGAACTGGACAGGAATAAAAATACTTCTATCCCTTTCCCCATTTTGAACGTGAGAAAGACAAAGCTTTTGGAAAACCACATTCAGGGAGACTTTGCCGAGCAAGTCCTGACTGTGATCCGTTATACGGCATATTTTGAATGTTTTCCAGTGTTTACTAACGTTCCTAAATTACAAGTTCGGGTGGAGTCGTAGATTACTCCATGTGAGTATTTTATCGGAAGAAACTTTCGAAAGAAAGAGGACGTACGATTACCAAAGGGGAAGAACGGTTGTCCATTTTTCACCGAAATGGCGATCGGAACGCCATCTGTTGTGTTTTTGGTTGGTTACTCCTTGAATAATCAACCTTTGTTTTCATGCAAAATGTCAATCTCTCCGTATCGGCCCAAAATTTTTTTCTGGGCGTTTCAAGGTATCTAGAACTAAGAAGTAAAATGTCCGTCCCCCAAATGTGAAATTTGGGTCAGGGGTCCGTTCCCGGCACTAGTTGGTCATTGAAACTCATCAACCCGATCAGACCAAATTTGGGTGGGGCAGAGGTATAATTATGTGTTTTTCGAAAAATTGATTTTCAAAATTTTTGGCGATTCAGGGGTGAGGGGTATTATTTTCTACTAAATTTTGGAGGCCGAACTCAATGAAATGGGTCCCAGAACGGTCGGCATCCATTGGAAGAGGTTATGGGTCAAAATGGGTACCCACTGCGAATATGTATTCGAGATTTCTGGTACCCAGGCGTGTGGGGTATCATTTTCTACTAAATTTTGGATGCTGAATCGATTGAAATGAGTCTCCATACGCCTGGTCCGAGGAATAACCAACCCCTATGAATGAATTTGCAGCGTTTTTAATACTATCAGCCCTACCCATTTTGGTTTTCTTTATTCTTATTAGAAGATTATTACCTTTTACGTTTCAAATTGTTGGCCATCTGTTGTTTACCGTATATTTTCCAGGCCAAATAATCCTTTCAAAGACATTGAATGTTTGTGAATGGACCGTTTGGGCCTTCGTTGACCTAAGCTCCATCTTGTCATCAGCCTGAATGCTGCTTAGGAGAGTTAATGATGAAAATGGGTGTTATAGGTATGAATAAGTACTATCGCTATTACTCGCTGCTCCTTAATTAGGCATTCAACGTTTGTTGCAGTACGTGAATATTGTCTCGGTACCTCATTTTTAGTGTATTAGAGGGCCGATCAAACGGTAGCTATAAAATACATAGAAAATGTTTCTTATGACGTTGACGGTTTAGCATTCAAATTTGTGTGAAAGGTCTCGTAATGCCAGCACTAATAATCCATTACCTACTTACCAATTCAAATCACAAATGACTAATATCTTTATTATACCGGTAAGTCGTGTGGGCGACATCGAGTGTTGTAAATGATTTCTGGCCCCTAGGTAAACGCTTAAGAAGGTCCAGAACATAAATTGCTCTCAAGTGGAAAACACCTAAAGGAAAGGGACAAGTTCTGATAGAATTCACTCGTGAAGTGGGTGAGGAAAAAAACTGAAGGAGATTGCGTGTGTTAACCTGCTTATCCGCTGAGCGTAAACGATGGGACCAAGAGAGAATGAAGAGTTGGTCCAAATAAAAAGTATGAGTCCTTAAATCATCAAGGACGACTACAGAAACGCTTACCCAACGCGAGATCAAGGCTAAGTAAGAGCAAAAATACGAGGATGAGCACAGGGCGGGGTTCTCATGAATAAACGACCATACTAAGGACCATGATGGAGGTTTTGAACAACGAATTCGCGTGAAAGCGACGTCTGGGGAATCGTCGGAGAATTATGGCGTTCTTTAATGCGCGAAGAAAAACTGCGTGTCTTCCCGAATTTTTCGTTCGTTTTGAGTATTATTAATGGTGGCGGGCCTTGGTTTGAATATAGCGCAGATGATATTTGACTAAGGATTTGCTAGGACGCGTTTTTCAAAAGGAACTAGGCGCATTCAGTTCTATAATCAACTGCTTGATTCCATGAGGATATCCGCGTAATTAGAGTCAAGTTTTCAAACACAATATTCCTCAGACGAGGAGTATGGAGTTCCTTCTAATCGATTCAGGGTCTATAAATTAGTGAAAAATGATCCCCCCATACGTCTAGGTTTCGGAAATATCGAAAACACATTAGAAATGGGTACATGGATACCTATTTTGACCCATAACCTCTTCCGGTGGGCACCAATCGTTCCGGAACCCATCTAATTGGATTCAGCGTCCAAAATTTAGTCGAAAATGATACCCCACTCGTCTAGGTTTCGGAAATATCGAAAACACACTCGAAATGGGTAGATGGATACCTATTTTGACCCATAACCTCTTCCGGTAAGCACCAATCGTTTCGGAACCCGTCTAATTGGATTCAGCGTCCAAAATTTAGTCGAAAATGATACCCCACACGCCTAGATTTCCAAAATCTTGAAAATCCACTAAATTATAAATTTATTACATTTTGGAATCCATTTGGACGGGTAACGATTGGCGCCCACCGGAGGAGGTTATGGGTCAAAATGGGTACCTATCTACCCATTTCGAATATGTGTGTTCGAGATTTCTGGTACCCAGGAATGTGGGGTATCATTTTCCACTAAATGTAGGACGCTGAATCGATTGAAATGAGTCCGGGACACTCCACACCCACCGTTTCCCCCATTACCCCCATAGTCCTGGCCCGAGGAATAACCAACTCCTGTGAAAGTGTTTTCAGCGTTTTTCATTTCTGTAACACATACAAAAGAACCGTTCCATGACACATGAATGTGTTGTATAAGGGAGTGGGTGGTGATCAATATTCAAATGTGATGAGATTTACCGATGAAGACTCAATCCATCATTCGATTCAAGCTATAGTTAAGTTCTTATATAAATTCCACACCATTTAACCAAACATATGGTCCACTGTACACTCTGTCGCTCTATTTCTCCCCTGGGTCCTTAAAACCACGACAAGGGTTCCCCATTACGACTATCTTAAGGCTAAACTGTCGCCCGTACCTTCCCAATGATTTTCCACCGGATAGAGTTAGGTGTAACGGTCACACCGATAAGAATTGGTTCGGAACCTTCCCTTCAATTCCCGCTCCTAATGAGGTATCACCTGCCTTATAAGATAACGTCCCTGGCTGAAGGCTCCAGAGATTCACCCACGAAGATAAAGAGCCCCCATTCAAAGAGCATCCGTGGCCGGAGTTCAAACGTTTTATCAGAGAAGTCATCATCAAAGGGAACCAACGAAACGGGCCTAACTTTATTAGGACGATAACGGTTATTCCGGGAAAGCAATGGAACTTCGCTGCCCTTTTCCTAGTGAAAGGTGGTAATTTTTCCGTCGGCGAATTTCCTAGACGGCTTTTGGTTGATTATTCAGGGAATAACAGGGAGTAACCTATGTTTTCATGCAAAATATCAATCTCTCCAATTTGGCCCAAAAATTTTTTCTGGACGTTTCAAGGTGTCCAGATCAAAATAAGCAAATGTCCGTCCGCCGTGTATTTCGAAAAATGGATTTTTCGCAAACTAGGCGTGTGGGGTATCATTTTCCACTGAATTTTGGACGCTGAATCCAATAAAATGGGTCCTAGAACCATTGGGCAGCCTCCAGAAGATGTTTTGGGTCAAAGTGGGTAGGTATGTATCTACCTATCTCGAAGATGGGTTTTCGAGATTTCTGGTACCTAGGCGTGTGGGGTATCATCTATCTAAATTTTGGACGCTGAATCCAATGAAATGGGTCCGGGAACGATTGGTGCCCTCTGGATGAGGTCATGGTCTTACTTGGTGCCTACCTACCCATTTTTTGGTTGGTTATTCCTTGAATAATCAACCTTTGTTTTCATGCAAATGGTCAACCTCTCCGATTCGGCTCAAAATTTTTTTCTGGACGTTTCGTGATGTCTAGATCAAAAAAGGTCAATGTCCGTCCGCCCTACGCCGTCCGCCGTACGCCGTCCACGCCATTTGCCGTCCACGTGTCAAAATGTGTTTTTTGAAAAATGGATTTTCGAGATTTTGGGTGATTTAGGCGAGTGGGGTATCATTTTCCACTAAATTTTGGAAGCTGAATCCAATGAAGTGGGTCTCAGGACGATTGGCACCCACTGGAAGAAGTTATGGGTCAAATTTGGTATATATTACCCATTTTGAATATGTGTTTTTGAGATTTCTGGAACCTAGGCGTGTGGGGTACCATTTTCCGCTAAATCTTGGAAGCTGAATCCAATGAAGTGGGTCTCAGGACGATTGGCACCCACTGGAAGAAGTTATGGGTCAAATTGGGTATATGAGGCGTTTGCTATCAAAACCAGCTCATTCCATTTTTGGAAATTTTACAGGAGACACAAAAAACTTCTCACGTCCAGAGTTCTAAAGCTAAATTTTTTTTTTTTAATTTTTAATTGTAGGTATAACCGCCTAGAATTTGATTAGATTTTCATTTTCATTACAGGTTAATTACCTTGGGCGTAATTACACTAATTAGGTTGGAATGAGCTGATTTTGATGCAAAAACACGATTTTTCATGCTTTTTTCAATTTTTTTGTTAAATTAAGTTGTGTGAAATTGGTTTTTTCCAGTTTACCAGTTAATATTTGTGTCTTTACGAGTTTTAAATAAAATGACACCCACTAAAATTTTTCAAATGATCTGAAATTTCACAGTTGAGACATAAACTTTGGTACAATGTGAAAAAGGTCATAAATTGCAACGCCAAATGGAACAGAATGTTTTTTATTAATATTTATCAAAGAAAAATAACATTGTAAATAAAATTGAATGATATTGTAATTGATGAAATAGCGCTATGAAGTAAGCGCTCCTGGTGGGAGGTGGCAAAAGCTTGGAATGAGCTGGTTTTGATCCAGAGGCCAAACCTTTTCATATAGTTTTGGGTTGGAATGAGGTGGATTTGAGCTATATCCCTTCATCAGGTTATGAAGGACCCTCTAAACCTTCAAAATATGCAAAAAAGTGAATTTCAGAAAAATATGGAATGAGCTGGTTTTGATAGCAAACGCCTCATATATTACCCATTTTAAATATGTGTTTATGAGATTTATGGTATCTGGGCGTGTAGGGTATCATTTTCCACTAAATCATGGACACTGAATCGATTGGAATGGGTCTGGGACCCACCGTTATCCCCATTTCCCCCATGTTGAAGAAATGAGTCTACTTGCGCCTGGTCTGACGAATAACCAACCCCTGTGTAAGAATTTGCAGCGTTTGAATATGTGTTTTTGAGATTTCTGGAACCTAGGCGTGTGGGGTATCATTTTCCACTAATCATGGACACTGAATCGATTGGAATGGGTCTGGGACCCGCCGCACCCACCGTTTTCCCCATTTCCCCCATGTTTTTAAATCAGTTTCCATGCGCCTGGTCCGAGGAATAACCAACCCCTGTGTAAGAATTTGCAGCGTTTTTTCTTAACTTTTCCTAATTTGTGAATTCAGGACGAGCGAAACTTATTTTTTGTCAATTATTATCATCCAGCTCCGCGTTCATTGGTAATTAGTGCTCTCTTCTTTCAACGAGAAGAGAAGAACCAACTTCTCAGCTAGCAGCTACATGGATTTTTAAATCTCTTGACACCTCACGTACCTAGAAAAACTCCGTGGGATCAAACAATAGCGTGAGGTTCGAAAGGCGGTAAAGGGAGACTCCAGAAGAAAGAAATCGTCGAACTCCAGGGCCTATCCATCACAGCCACACGCCTGCATTCCTGCGTTCACTGCCCTGTGTTTTGCCGCTCCGAACTATGCGAACGTCCTTAGTTTCTCCAGTCAAAATCAATTACTATCGCAAATATTCCCGGGCAATAGAAAAAAGTCAGTTGAACAGCTTCCATTTTGGTGAAAAAGCCATTTTCATCGTTTCCAATATTAGATCAAGTTTGTACAGTCTCCCTTTATCTCTTTTCTAGATGAATATTATTCTAAAGCACCCAGCTAAACTGGTAACAGTTCAACCAACTCGAAACGTTGCACTGAGGATACTATCATTGCTTTAAGGGCCTCCTGCTAGCCGCAATTCCTCCAATCAATCCGTTCGTTAGTCGTTCTAGACCGGGGTCTGTAACCACATTCTTACTATCACGTTTTTAAAAGGGGAAAAGAAACTGAGTACTGACGCGGTGAGCTTTTGCGGTCGGTTATTTCGAGATACTTCTTGGACATTCCGACTCCTGATGGCTTCTTTCGAGAGGTGCAGATTCAAAAAACAAAACGCTGCAAATTCGGACCAGGCGCATGGAGACTAATTTTAAAATAGATTCAGCGTCCATAACTTCTTCCCGTGGCAGGTAATCGTTCCAGGACCCATCTCAATGGATTCAGCGTCCAAAATTTAGTGGAAAACGATACCCCACACGCCTAAGTCGTCGAACATGCGAAAAATGGGAAAAACAGTGGTTGTGGTAGATACCGGACCCATTCCAATCGATTCAGGGCCCGAAACTTTGTGGAAAATGACACCCCACACGCCTAGGTACAAGAAATCTCGAAAATACATATTCAAAATGGCTAAATAGATACCCATTTTGACCCATAACTTCTTCCAGTGGGTGCCAATCGTTCTGAGACCCATTTCATTGAATGTAGCGTCCAAAATTTAGTGGAGAGTGATATCCAACTCGCATAGATCGCCAATAATCTAGAAAACCATTTTTCAAAAAACTCATTTTGACCCCCACCCCCCACCCCCTCTTTTCAAATTTGGTTCAATCAAGTTGAAAAGTTTTTAGGACCAACTAGAGCTGGAAACAGGTCCCTGACCAAATTTCCAAAACCTCTTAAAAAAAGGGGAAAACTCCCAAATTCGGGTTCTGGAACGATTGGCACCCACCGGAATAGGTCATGGGTCAAAATGGGTATCCATGGACCTATTTTGAATGTGGTTTTTGAGATTTCTGGTACCTACGCGTGTGGGGTACCATTTTTCACTGAGCTATGGACGCTGATCCGATTGGAATGAGTCTCTGTGCCCCTGGTCCGAGGAAGAATCAACTACTGTGAATGAATTTGCAGAATTTTTCCAGTTTTCGATTGGTGGATTTCCTTATCCGATAGTTGTCTTAGCTGTTGCTTAAAATGGCGCCATAACACTGTCAATTTAATATCAAAATCCGAAAAAATCCTCCCTTCGTATATCAGGAATAAGTTGTCCATTCATGTGACGCTTGTACTGTTCATCAAATGTTGCCGAGGCCTTCATTCGAATTTTAAAATATTTTAAGAGGAAACCGAAAAAATATGAGATTGATGTTCATAAATTGGTACTATCACCTTACATTGAACTGCATCTCTTCACTCCCACCTATTGTTATTGTTATTTGCTATATTCAGTGTCCATTGGTGAAACTTCTTCTCGGAACGTGATGGTCAACGTTAGAACAATGTTTTGCACCTCAACCAATGGGTATCGTTTTCACTGCATTAATAGACAAGGACTTCTGAGAACTTACATGCTACTTATTCCTCCAAAATTTTCTGTGCATAGCCAAAGTTCTCGCGTGTATTGGTTTTACTCCTTTCTTCTGGAAGGTTTGGTTCAGCGTGTCATTCCATTTCAAGCGTGGTCTTCGTTTCGGGCTTCTTTCTCCCGGCCCTGTTTTGGTCTTGCTCCATTCTGACCACTTGACCGAACCACCTCATCTTTTGTCATTACAATCATTCTGTTTATCAGTTCTGCCTGGAGATTGCCCCAGATTGTCTGATTCCTAATGCAATCTCTTCTTGATTTGCCGGCAGGCTCGTCTCAGACATGTCATCTCTGCTGCTTGAACTCTACCATTCCTGCTTTCTGTGAAGGTCCAAGATTCACACCCGTGAGTTAGGGTCAACCCATATTATAGAGCTGCAGACATCCATTTTCGTCTGGGTCGTGATTTCCCTCTTTCCTAGAAGGGCTCTGCTTATTGCAAAATGTAGCCTCACAGTGGCTGCAATCCTAGCATCTATATCCTTCCCGGGTGTACAATCTTCACCAAGTACTGCTCCAAGATACTTGAATTCCTCTAGTTGATTGAGTTTGAGCTACGAAATTCATTATGAGAATCCAAAAGTAAAGTTGGTGTTCTCTGAATATACTGGTGCCGATGTATGCGTCTTCTTAGACTCGAGAAAAAACAGTTGGAGAACGGGCAGTGAATGATCGGCCTGGATTACAAATGACGAGGACAAAGAACTTGATTTGAACCACCTCCAGGGAAAAGCTTGCAAACTGATGGCTCGCTTCTGTGATAAAACTGCCAAAACTTTTAATCATCGTCTCCTTTTTCACCGACGAAAACTCAGTTGACTTGGCAGACGGTTAATCCACGAATAAACCCAGCTCTACTTGCCTCGGGTTGTATATCCATCACGCGAGAGTACTTTCGAGGTGCCTTTACCTTCCTTTCAACTTAATACGGAGAAGAGAAGAAACTCAGGAAGCAGGTTAATGGGCAGCGATTAGGAGCTTTGATTAATTACTCAGGAAAGCCGTCAACGTTTGCTATGAGGATAGAAAACCACGCGAGGGTTTAACGGATAGTTCGGATTGAACTGAGCTCGTTGACACACATCAAAATTTTTAAACCAACCCCTTTATTATTTAACAAGTTTTAATTATGAACTAGGCCCAAATTACATTCCACATATCACCAAGAAACGAGGCAGTTCAATCAGTTAACGCGATTGTTCTCGCCTTCGCAGTACACGTCATAAAGTGACTTGCAAATCTGAGAAACTCTGGGCATCAGATAAACAGGCGATCGGTGACGTTAATTAAACGCCGATGGTCGTTTAACGGATGAAAAATGGCTTGCTTCAATCTTTGAGAATATTCAATTAACCTGCGATTGCCCTTCGGAGTCAGCTATGTGACTCAGCGAATCGGGCGGTCTTGTTTTATGGTTCGAAGGAACATATCTATACTGACCCAATTGCTTGGTTCAAAGTATTTACCTAACCTCTTCCGGTGGGTACCAATCGTTCCAGGACCCGTCTAATTGGATTCATCGTCCAAAACTTAGAGGAAAATGATACCCCAAACGCCTAAATAGCTAAAAATCTCGAAAATCCATTTTTCAAACAACACATTTTGAAGCAAATCGGAGAGGGTTATTCAAGGGATAGCTAACCATAAAGCGCAAAGAGGAGGAAAACAAGAAAGAATCGCTCTCGTCGTTGGAATCACCAAGATTTTAATGGTTTTGTCACTTGGTGAGGGATGTTTAGAGACAGGTAATTAGAGCTATTTAGAGATGCTGCTCACAAATGACCCTTGGATAGTTCTTTTTGGAACGATCTTCCGTTATTTGCATTGAGGTTTTCGACATTTGAATGCATCCACCCAATTCGACGACTGACAAGGTGCACCCTGCTTTGATGCGCTGTATTCTTCTTCCGAACCGTTCGGCTTCCCACATTCAATCCGATCTGATAGTTTCTGTTCGATAGGGGATCGTTGATACACGAGACTTTGTTCTAGTTAACTGCAATAACCTTGAATGTACCAGGATCCGGAGCCTCGGGAAACCAATTCTGAGGAATCGAGTATTATAGAGTAGAAAAGAGTCCGAGAAAAAGTTTTCCGGTTTTTCTTTTTCCGTTGATTGGACGGGAAACCCTTCCACGCTGGAGTCCTACCTCTCTCGAATACTTTGCTTCGATCCCTCCTCCACCTCCTTCGGTGCTGAGCTCTTTTCCTTATACCTTCCTATTCATTTTGCCCTATTCTCCTGTGTCTCTTTTTGTTGCCGCTATCCTCTTTTCTCTTGGCCTTTCCTGGTTGCTCTCATCAACTAGATTGCTTCCTTCTGCACCAATAAATTATTATGCTGATGCGGGTCTGAGAGGCTTCTCATTGCATGGCCGTTTCGTTCACGTTGCTATCAGTAAGATATTCTCGAGATTGCTGTGATTCCTTCTGATACAAATCACTCTCATAAGAAGCCAGAGATTTCAGCAACAATGGAGCTGGATTGTAATCCTTAAGAAGTGATTACGTTCAATTCCAGGGGCATTTTATTTTCAACTTTTACTCGCCTGCATCAATCGTCTCTGGTATTCAGTTGAGACTCAGAATTTCCTAAATAAAAACGCTGCAAATTCTTTCATACGGGTTGGTTATTCCTCGGACTAGGCACATGGAGACTCATTCCTTCAATATGGGGGAAATGGGAGAAACAGTGGTTGTGGCGGGTCCTGGACATATACCCTACACGCCTATGTACAAGAAATCTCAAAAACGCATATTCAAAATGGGTAGATATGTAAGCCCCCAGGCTTGCTGCCTCCAGAAGGCCAGAAGGGAGGGAGCATGCGCAGCTCCTGCCCGGACATTGCTTTTGGAGAGCTCCAGGGCTGCACTTGTTGCAAAGGCGTCCAACCAGGCGGTCGTTGTTGAGGCGCCCCTCGGGGCCAAGGCGCCCAACATGTTGGAGTCATATATTTTTGTAACCCTGTCGTGCAAGTGCATCTCACTCAGTCCATCCTGGCTTTGTCCTGTGCTCGCTCTGAAGTGAACTCTGCTACCGTGCTGAAGTCGACTGAAGCTGTAATATTGTGTTCCCTAATAAGCCTCGCTGTGTACCAGTTGGAACAGCGTGCCCCCTCCTGTTTTTCCTTTGACGTTGACGCCGTTTTCGTCAGCCAGTATCGTTGCACTTGCTCATTAAATTGTATTTCATGTATATCATAATTTCATGTATCATGTATTAATTGTATTTTTATGCTCCACATGTTGTCTAATTTACTTTGTCGAATTACTTTGTCTTGTCACAATTCTAGCCCAGGTTGAGGCATATTCTCCTTTGCAACGTGTCCTTGTTTTCAATTATAATTCATTTTGTATCAATGTATTTTATGCTCATCCATGGTACCTATCCCTAGTTGCTCAGTCGTAAGTCTTGGACTTACATTGTGTAACCTCTCACTAGGTCCATTCAAAACCTCCGAAGAAACACGAATTAAGTGATAACAGATTTTAATTCGAGAGAGGATTACAGATAGATACCCATTTTGACCCAGAACTTCTTCCAGTGGGCGCCAACCGTTCTAGTATCCATTTAATTGGATTCAGCGTCTATAATTTTTTGGAAAATGATACCCTCACAGGCCTAGATTGCCAAAAATCTCGAAAATCCATTTTTCGAAATACACTCTGTGACCCCTACTCCTCCCAAATTGGGTCCGATAGGGCTGAAAAGTTTTGAGGACTAACTAGAGCCAGGAATGGGCCCCTTACCCGAATTTCAGATTTTTAGAAATTTGTCTACTACCTTAATCGGCGTGGAATGACCAACCAAAAGGCCCTAGTGAATGTGCTTTCATATTGATTTCCCTTTGAATGAGAACGAGCAATTCGTTTGAAATATTTATCCAAAAATCCATGTTTTCTATTCAAAACACTTCTTACTTCGTTATTCCGTACCCTCAGATGTGCTTGAAATGGGCCGGCCCTCAATCAATCCCTTGAGGGCTGATAATCGCTCTTGTCAAGCATGTAAAGAGGACGTTGCGTCCTGACACGCAACCTCCCTTGCAATTATCCTCCCCTTGAACAAGTAATTTTCTCTTAGAAAAAGTGTTATTTTGGTAAGTGCCTATTACGGTGATAAAGTGACCGACGAGATCATTATTATAATTATTTTTATTAGTTGGGTAAAAACCCAATGCCTGCCTTTCATTTCGAATCAAAGGCGGTGATTTTATTTAATTTCCAAAATCGGTTCATCATTCTTCCCTATTAGAGATAACAAGTGTTACAGCGATCAACTAGCATGTCGGATCCTGTGCTCAGAACCAGATGATGATACGAATAATGAAATACAATAAGTCTCAGTATCTTAGCTTCCGTAAGGTGGGTATAGATGAGTATGTAAATGGATATTAAAGATGAAATGCCACTAAAATGCGAACAATCGTAGTCATTTTAGTGCAAATAATTTTTTTTGTTCATACAAAAACTGATACGAAGTTGTCATAACTGACATATATGGCCTTCGAGCGGGCGCTCGAGCGGCAATCTGCCTGCATTTTCACTAAAGAATCATACATTTTTGTTTTCCCATGATGTTATCCATTACTATGAAAAGGGAGAAAGGTTTCAGTAACATCAGAAATAGTATGAATGATGGATTTTTCAAAATAGCTACCTGCTGCAGGGAGACTCTACAACCCGTGTGAAAAAAACAAGAAATGACGGCTATATTTGAGACGAAAAACATGGGGAAAATGGGAGATATAGGGGGTGTGGCGGGTCCCGGACCCATTCCAATCGATTCAGGGTCCAAAATTTAGTGGAAAATGATATCCCACACGCCTAGGTGCCAAAAATCTCGAAAATCCATTTTTCAAAAAACACATTTTGACCTCTTCCCCCCTCCCACTCCCTTGAATCTGGTCCGATCGGGCTGAAAAGGTTCCAGGATGAAATAGAGCCGGAAATGGGTCCCTGACCAAAATGTTAGATTTTTAGAAAGTTTTCTACCACTAAAATCGGCGTGGACGGCGGACGGACATTTGCTCATTTTGATCTGGACACCTTAAAACGCCCAGGAAACATTTTTGGCCCGAATCGGAGAGATTGACTTGTTGCATGAAAACATAGGTTGATTATTTAAAGAATAACCAACCAAAATAGAACCACCTGGAGGTAGGGATGTCGCAATGTAGCTCTATATCTATAGTAGTTTCTATAAAAATATCAAATGCAAATATTGATATTCCTATATTATTAAATGAAGATCATCGATATTTAGGAACATCGATATAGCAAACAACAATATTTAACGCAAGATGAAAATGTAGAGTTGCTGATATTTATAGGATACTTCAATGTTCACAAAACATCACTTTTATTAGGAGCCATCGCGGTTCACAAGCACAAGAATAGCAAGAAAGAAACTGAGAAGCAATCGATCAAACGAAAATACCGAACACAACAACAACAACAACGCTGCTGTGTTCATTTGTAGCGGAGGTTGGCACAGCTCAATCTGATGAACAATTTTCAAGGACCCACCCAGCTGGAATGAATTCATCAAAAATTAGAATGCCTGCGTACGGCCATGATTGAGCATGAAACTTGAGAATCTTAATTAGCATCAACGATGATGTCAATAATGGGGCCAATATTAACCAAGTAATAGTATGTTTAATCGATTTGGAGGTAATAGTATCGAGTAGCCAATAACACGGCTGTAGATAACAGTATCCGTTTCAAACTGAATATCTACGAGGTCTCGAACAGGTTGTCTTATTATGAAACATTGAATTTCTGGAAAAGGGGGAGGGTTGCAAAAATACATCAATTTTTACTTGACCAGGATCGATTTAGAGTCGATCCCAACCACTGCCGTTCTACAACAGGAAGGTGGAGAGACCGTTGAAACACACGTAGTTCGAAAATAGTTGGCAGACCTGCCAGAAACTACCAATACCGCAAGGTGCTTAAACGAGAGCGAAAAACATTACACGTCAAAACGCTCTCGGCCCAACCGCAGAAAAAACCTTTCGATCAAGCTCCTACGCGGTTGTCTTATAGAAAGGTTCTGACGCCCTTATACGCGTAATCGATGACCATTATGCTCCATCATAAGAATTACGGGTTGCGTCGAGAAGGACGTCATCCCCAGGAGAGAGGTTTTGTAGCGGAAAATACGGACATCACGTCGAAAGCGGAACCAAACGGCCATTATGCACGGTATGATTTGTACAGGTATGGCCGCAGGGTTGGAAGACGCAGGCACTGACACTAAAAATCATATTAAAAAAAAAAAAAAAAAAAAAAAAAAAACTCAATTATTATTACTTGTGGTTGGTTATTCCTAGAATAATGAATAATAATTTTTTTTTTTTTATTAACAAACGATACGTTTTTGTGCAGAGCACTTTATAGTAAGATAACAATAATCGATATATAACAAGTAACGTGATTGATGACTATGAACTAGGGTAAGTCCATCAACTACCTTGTTATGAATATGTATGGAGTACAGAACCAGCTGTACTATAATGTAAGTTATTTGGCTCGGAGAATTTGAAGAGATTTGGAACGGAATTTAGGGAACTCTAGGTGAAGCCTTCGGCAAAGTCGGAGTGGTGTTTCCGTTTGAGCCGCCTGACGAGGGGGTGGTCGCTCCTGTGGGATACTGCTGATGAGGCTGTTTCCATGGGACGAAGCCTTTTGGTAGGAGGCGTAGTAGGTGGAAATCAGGCAGTCCTTCACTGTCGGCACTTCCAGATCTTTGTGAAGTTCTTCATTCCTTATGTACCAGTCGGCCACCGTAATTAAGCGGGAATAATAATTGAATAATGAAATTTTTTAAAAATCTGAAATTTGGGACAGGGGTTCGTTCAGCGGGCTCTATTTGGTTCTCGAAACTTATCAGCCCGGTCGGATCAAATTTACGGGGGTAGGGGTCAAAATGTGTTTTTCGAAATTTGGTTTTTGAGATTTTTGGCGATCTAGACGTGTGGAGTATCATTTTAGACAAAATTTTGGACGGTGAATCCTATGTGGGCAAATCCCGTAACGATTGGCACCCACTGGAAAAGGTGGTGGGCCAAAATGGGTACCTATCAACCTATTTCGAAAGTGGGTTTTCGATATTTTTGTACCTAGGCGTGTGGGGTATCATTTTCCACTAAATTTTGGACGCTGAATCCAATGATATGGGTCCGGGAACGATTGGTGCCCTGGATGAGGTCATGGGTCTAAATTGGTGCCTACCTACCCATTTTGAATGTGTGTTTTCGAGATTTTCGACAATCTAGGAGTGTGGGGTATCATTTCCCACTAAATTTTGGACCCTGAATTGATTGGAATGTGTCCGGGACCCACCAAACCCACTGTTTCCCCCATTTTCCCCATGTAGTGAAGAAATGTGTCTCCATGCGCCAGGTCCGGGGAATAACCAACTCCTGGGTACGAATTTTGTTACGAGGTTTATTACAAATGAGCCATTAATTCCCAACAAATCTAAATTTTTGTAACCATATTTTTAGATTTTGTTATAAACGGTCTATACCTAGTTGTCATCCATAATCAGGAGCGAACTCTCAAAAGTCGCAATCAGAGTACCTAGCTGAAAACACTTCTGGACGAAAAGCGGAGTTCAGAACTTTACTACATTCATCAATATTCGGAACAACATGATGTTCATCTCTCCAAGTTTTGAATTTCGCAATCGTGATTCAACAGTTTATTGTGAAATAAGGAAGGAACATAAATATTGATTTCTAAAGCCCAATTTCTGACTCTTCGATGTGACAAATTGACGACAGAAAAGTTCTTCGGCCGGAACCAAGAGGTTTGAAAAAGTCAATCCCAGGGTGGGAGCTCAATAGTAAAAAATTATTCATGCGGTAGATTTTAATGACTTCCGTCGGGATTTCCCAACATTTTTTTCTGCTTCTTCTTTTTTTTTAATTTGAATTTCCACCCTGACCGTTCTAATCCGTAGCGTATTTTCCATTCAGACGAGTTAATCTCCAGAGGACTGCCCCTTTTAATTCACGACCAAATTAAAAAACCACGTGTCCGACATTTAGACGCTGAGCTCTTCGAGAGGAAAAATTCACTCGCCGAGGGTCTACCGAAGCACATAAAATGTTTATGAAAAAAGGATTGGGTAAGATACTGTTCTGGAAAAGAGATAGATCGATATTTTCCAACTAGAAGATGACTAGATACGCAACGAACTGGATCGCCAGTCTGAAAATAACATCTAGTTACTCGATGAATTAATGACCCGTTTCCTAAGCTTTTGGATGATTATTAATAATATTATTATTATCATTATTATTATTATTATTATTGTTTTGGTTGGAATAACTCACCCTTGAATTCGCATCGATTACAAAAATATTATGTACCTATTTCTCCATTTTTCCACTTTTTTGGGCTTTGAAATTAATCCGCATTGTCTATCTGAGGCAATATACATTTTGGTTGGTTATTCCTTGAATAATCAACCTATGTTATCATACAAAAAGTCACTTAGGCGTGTGGGGTATCGTTTCCCACTAAACACAGAGTGTATTTGTTACTTGTTACTTAAACTTCACCAGCACGGCTATGTATCAAATTACATTCTCATCCATCTAAAAATCGATTAAAAAAAAGTCGTATCCGAATAGGGGAGAGGGGGAGGGGAGGCGTTGCCTTGGGTAGAACAAAGATGCATCGTCTCAATTAAGTTAAATTCAATCATAGTTGGCGTCCTGAAGATGACCTGGACATAATCCAAATCCATTTCGCACCACATCTTCCTTTCTTCTTCAAATAAGTACGAGGGTACTCAAAATCTACCATTCCCTCACCTTGATGGCGATAATTGTCTATGCACTCCACCTAATCCACCTCTGAAGACATGAATGCTTTTATCAAGCACGAAAACATCGCGGGTGTTTTCGTAAAAGGGTTGGGGGGTGATAAGATGTTAATAAGCAACCCCTTAATGATGATTATATATTTTCTACCCAACTCGACCCCTGCATTGAAACCTCCTTCCACGGCTATGTAGACTGATAAAGCTCTTCTCCTTATCTTTACGTCGAGTGATTCGTTCTCCAAATGGAGTGGGGAGTCTCGTCGGAGAAAGGGAGCGAACACGGTCGTTTCATTAGGGCACGTGGGACACTAACTTTTTATTCCTTCTTCCCCCTCGGCTTTTAGTACCGTAGATCAGGAAGACGCTGAATGGGGTACTCCTTACAAAGAGATTAGAATAAATAATCTAAATTCCAGATTAGGACTATCGTTTAAGGGGAAAGTAAAAATATTGTGAGTCTTGAATTCAACATCATTATCTAATTTATTGGTACGTACTTCATTGTTCATTTGCTAATAATGTAGGTTAATTAAACCTGGAGAAGTTCAAACCAGAATAGAATGGAAATGTTACTTGTCAGAAACGCTGCAAAGTCTTCTACATGGGTTGGAAAAGGGGGGAACCTGTAGGTGTGGCGGGTCCCGGACCCATTCCAATCGATTAGGGGTCCAAAATTTAGTAGAAAATGATAACCCCACACGCCTAGGTAACGGAAATCTCGAAAACACACATTCGAAATGGGTAGATATGTACCAGTTTTGATCAATAATCTCACCCAGAGGGCGCCAATCGATCTGGGATCCATTTTATTGGATTCCGGTTCTAAAATGTAATGGAAAATGATACTCCACACGCCTAGGTACCTGTAATCTCGGAAACACATATTCAAAATGAGTAGATAGATACCCATGTTGACCCATAAATTCTTCCAGTGGGCGCTAATCGTTTTGAGTTCAGCGTCCAAATTTTGTGAGAAATGATACTCTACTCGCCTAGATTGCCAAAATTTTGCTCGAAAATTCATTTTTCGAAATACACATTTTGACCCCTACCCCGCTCAATATTGGTCCGATTGGGCTGAAAAGTTATGAGGATCAACTAGAGCTAGGAACGGACCCATTACCCAAACTTCAGATTTTTAGAGGTTTTTCTACTACCTAAATCGGCGTGGACGGCGGACGGACATTTTTGCTGAATTGGATCTAGACACCCTGAAACGTCCAGATAACAATTTTGAGCCGAATCGGAGAGATTGACTTCTTTCATGGAAATATAGGTTGATTATTCAGGGAATAGCCAACCGAAAGAGTAGGTTGGCGACCTTGTGCTCGCCGTGATCAATATTTATGACCCACGAAGCGGAAAAAGGCGAAAAACCTCTCGCGAACAAATTGTTTCAGAGCCTCTGCTACTGCGACCGTATGCCTTGAAATCCGCTCCAATTTATTTGCCGGATCCCAAGTTCCCACTCTGACCCAGAAGAACGCCTTTATCCTGTATGACACATTAGGGACCTGGGATCTTCCTCTGGCGGGCTTTGATTTATTGGCCTGTCGCCGCTCTCTTCGGTTATAGCGAACGCGTGCTCCGGTGTAAATCACGGCGAAGGATTAGAATGCGGGACGCTATCTGACTGACGTCGATTGAATCACACCTTCAAAAAATTATTACTTAAGCTCCATTCCAGATCCATTCGCCTGTGCGCCACCGTCGGGAGTATTGGGGGTTGGTAATTCCTTGGATCAGGCGCATGGAGACCAATTTGAAAATAGATTCAGCGTCCATAACTTCTTCCGGTGGGCGACATTCGTTCCGGGACCCATTCCAATCGATTCAGCGTCCAAAATCCGTCATATCCTCCCTGTCCCTCTCAAAAGGCAAATGTTACTACGACATCACAGCAATCGTCAGGAGGCACTGATGAGCTCTTCATCCCTACCTCACTGGTTTGTGTTCAGGGGGAGAAAGTGAGGGGCTCTTACTGAAAAGCATGCTTTGCCTCAAAAGGTTGATCAATGATCAGAGCTATTATGAGCTGAAAGAATGACTGTTGCTTGATTCATCAAGTTTGTCAAGTATTTGATTCTCAGCGTCTCGTTGCAACTCCCTGCAGGTAACTTCGTACGTTGAATGGAGAGTGTTCCAGCTATCGTGAGGACTGACGACAGGACCGTGTCCTCCGCGATCTTGGAGGTCCGGTATGGAATCGAACCCACGTGATCGCTGAATATTAAACGATTATTACGATGATTGATACACCGGTCTCTGAATGTGACCATATGGTCCGACAGGAGTGGGGGGTCGACTTCCTGGGGCCCCGCCTCGAGCTGTTCGCCTACCTACTGGTTCATAACCCGATCGTCGGCTCAGTAGGAAGACATGACGCCTCGAGGAAGCGCCAGAGAACGTGTTATCATCCGAGTAGCTCGACTCCCGTGGGTGGAGAGGACTCGAGATGCCTGAAATGAAACCACTAAAGCCCTCGAAGTGACGGTCCGGCTGCAGCAAACTCCTTGCAGTCATCATGATGGCTACATCCTTGAGAAAAACAATGCCAATCTTCATCAGTTTTGTCAAAAAAATAAAAATAAAAATAAAAATAAAAAAACATTTTTTGCATGTTTTGAAGACGAAATTGATAAAAAAATTACTTCTGCCAAAAATCATCTCTCTTCAGACTTGCCCAAAATTGGACAGTTAGCGTTTTGAGATTTCTAGATCAAAACGCTGCAATTTTCGGTCATTATTCCGTGGAAATTGAGTCGAATCACGAAATGGACAGTGTCACGTGAATTAGAGATGGAAAACAATGAACATTCATGTGCCAGGCATTGGAGTTAACCATCTTTCGCTACTTGACAATTTAGGGGTTGCGCAGCTTTGCGCGCAGTAAAATAAAATAATAATAATAATAAAAAAAAAACCCGCAAATTTATTCACAGGGGTTGGTTGTTCCTCGGAAAAGAGGATGGAGACTCATTCTAATCAATTCAGCGTCCAAAAATTAGTACAAAATGATACCCCAAAAGCCTAAATCTAGTGGAAAATATTACCCCACTCACCCAGATCGCCAAAAACCGCATTCATCCATTTTTCAAAACCAATTTCGACCCTGCCTCCCTCTCCTACCCAAATTTGTTCCGATGGGGCTGAGAAGCTTTGAGGACACCAGTATATTAATCAAATAAAATCTAGATCTCACGTGTTCTCCTATAAAAGTCGCTCTTGCATCGTCTCAGTTCACTTTGTGATCTCTCTTTAGAAGAACTCTCTTGTTCGAGAAACTCCAACAGGCGAGTCTCATACCTTCCCATTGTATAGAACAGAGTTAACGTCCTTAAGGAGTTAATATACTATCATTTTCTTGCATGCTAGCCTCGTATAGCGCACACTAACCTGAGCTGCAATACCTACTTATTTAGAAACACAAACTGGATTTTCCGTCAGGCAGAGATTTATGTTCGTTTCTGTATTTTCTGTGGTTTCATACTCCGCGCGAACATGTAAGAGGTTATTAGATGATGCGAAAAGCTTGGTTTGTTATATTTTTGTGTTTTCATGCAAAAAGTCAATCTCTTCGGTTCGGGCCAAAAAAGTTTTCTGTACGTTTCAAGGTGTCTAGATCGAAATTAGCAAATGTCCGTCCACTGTCCACATCGACTTTGGTAATAGAAAATTTTCTAAAAATCTGTAATTCGGGTCAGGGACCCGTTTTCGGCTCTAGTTGGTTTTTGAAACTTTTCAGTCGGATCGGACAATATTTGGGTGGGGTAGGGGTCTAGATCAAAATTTGCAGATATCCGTTCGCCCTCCACCGTCCACGCCGACTTTGGTAGTACAAAAATTTTCAAAAAATCTGAAATTTGGGGCCAGGGGTCCGCTCTTGGCTCTAGTTGGTCCTGAAAACTTGTCAACCCGATCGGACCAAATTTGGGCGGGGTAGGGGTATAAATGTGTACTTCGAAAAATGGATTTTCGAGATCTTCGGCGGTCTAGTCATGTGTGGTATCATTTTCCACTGAATTTTGGACGCCAATCCAATGAAATGAGTCCCAGAACGATTGGTACCTACTGGAAGAAGTAATGGGTCAAAATGGGTACCTATCCTTCCATTTCGAATTCCATTCAGAGGCAGGTTTCAGGCCAATATCTCTCCTGCCTGTTATGTCAAAGTTGTTCGAAAAACTGCTGCTTAAAAGGCCTAAACCACTAATAGAAGACAGAAATTTAATCCCAGACCATCAATTAGGGTTCAGGCAAAGTCACTCTACGATTGAACAAGTTCATCGTATTACCAATATCATTGAAAAAGCCCTTGAGGGTAAACAATTTTGAGCCAGCCTGTTCTTGTATGTAGCCCAAGTATTTGATAAGGTTTGGCACGGAGGTCTCCTGTACAAACTGCACAGGGACCATCCAAGACTGTATTATCTACGATAATAATATACCGCGAGGCCTGGCGATATAGAAATTATTTAATCTCCAAATACAACTATAATAGCTAGAGAAATCGTTAATCAGTGTCCATCCCATGATCCCTCTGTAATTTTGGTTTTCTGTAATTTTGTTTCTGTCCCTTTATTAACTGTTTATTTGAATATATATGTATATAATTTTTAGTCTTCCTAGGTATAGTCAGAATGGATATATTAGTAATACATAACAAAAGATTATTATAGGTTATTACATGTAATATGAGTAAGACGGAACCTCCGCTGACGGCCTTGGGCTAAAGCGTACCATGTTGCGAGTTGTATTAGTGTTATGTGTAGTAAGTAAATAAACATGTTATTCATTCATTCATTCTACGATTATAATGACGACCAATATTCTAGCCTAAGGCCCATTGAAGCAGGAGTGCCGCAATGAAGTGTTCTTGGGCCATTGCTCTAATTGCTGTACACATGGGACCACCCTCAACATGAAAACACAACGATTGCCACATTCGCTGACGACACGGCTATCTTATCAGTTGGGGCTGATATCGATGCCGCGACAACCCATTTGCAGGAGGCAACTAATAAGGTTACCCGTTGGACTAAAACATGGAGAATGAAGTTGAACAAAACAAAGTCAGTTCACGTCAACTTCACCAATCGGCAAGTGCCAACAACGGAAGTTGAGGTGAACTCGACCGTAGTACTCTACGCTGACTCTGTCAAGTACTTGGGTATGACTCAGGATTCAAAACTCAACTGGAGGAAGCACATAGAAAAGAAGAAAGAAGAACTGAAGATCAAGTTCAGACGCATGTACTGGCTTATGGGAAGGCATTCGCATCTCTCCTTTCACTACAAGCTGCTCATCTAGCAGATTCTTCGCCCCATCTGTAGTTACGGTACACAACTCTGGGGCTGTGCCAAAAAATCCAATATTAAGATGATACAAACCTTGCAAAACAAAATTCTGCGAAGTTGCCGCACCCTGGTATATGCGTAACGACGATATCCATCGGGATCTGAGGATTGAAACTGTCAATGAAACTATAGTCAAATTTTCAAGGACCACGAGCAACGCCTTCATAAACACGAGAACCTGGAGATGCTCAACGTTCTTGACAACGCTGGCGAGCTTCGGCGACTCAAGCGCAAAAAACCTCTGGACCTGACTGTGCTGTGCCAGCTAGAGTGAATGTGATCGTGTATTGTGTCCCGTGCATAATGCTTATTAACATTCAAGATTAACCCTTTCACTACTTGAAAAAAGTTAAATAAATTTTGAAAAAAGTTAAATAAATTGACAAAAATGGTTATAGGGTGACTTATACATGTCAAAACAGTCTTGGGAATAACCCGGCGGGGTGGGGGGGGGGGCAAGGGGGGCTTGGGAAAAAAACGTTCCATCAGTCTAGAACTGCGGGACAAACTGTCCCAATGGTCTAGAACTGCGGGACAAAACTGTCCCAATGGTCTAGAACTGCGGGACAAAACTATCCCAATGGTCTAGAACTGCGGGACACTTTGTCCCAATGGTACATAACGGTGAGAGATGTTCTGCCCTATTTGTTCTAAATTGCATAAATTCATAAGCAAACACATTGTCATAAAACTTTATTATCAAAACTTATTAAACTTTATTATCAAAAACTATTATTATCACTGTCGATCTCACTGTCGTCCATCGAGTCACAGCTGTCATCTTCTTCTGATTCTGATGGTTCGTATTCAGAGACCTCCTCATCTGAATTCAATAATTCTAAAATCTCCTCTTCCGTAAATCCTTTTTGGTTGCTCATCTTGACCCTACAACACAAAAATCAAATCCGTGAAAAAAAGAGCGAGCGGCAGGTGAAAAAACACCAAAACAAGCGATGTGATAAGGTTTTGCGTTGGAGCATACACTGACCACAAAAAGTTTTGGAATATCAAAATTTTATATTTTTCTGAATAAGTGACATTATAAACTTACCATAAAACCAAGAATTTTCCAAATCGGTCGAGTTTTCGCAGAGAAATGGAATTTTTTTTGAGCGCCGAAATCAGATGAATCACAGGAAAAACAACACTACCGATAACACGTTTTCGTGGAGAACTGGGCGGATTTTGACCAAACGAGCTCAATCTAGTGGCTGCCGAATGTACTGATTGTCTACCGATTGTTCAACGACCAATGGGACCAAGTTCCATGATTTTAACACATGTTATTGCCCCTCTTGTACTAGAAAGAAGGGCCGCGGGACAATAGTAACCCGTCAGTAGTGAAAGGGTTAAGATTTGCTGAAATCATATCTTACCCATGTTATATCCTGCGAACAAAAATATTGCTAAATGATGTATTTAAATTCAATTGCAATAAATAATTTAAGGTTTTGCGTAAATTGGGTACTTAATTGAAAAACTATTTGTAAACTTATTCTATAGTATAGGTGTTTACCCAGGCAATCAATAATATGCGTTTCAATCGAATAATTTGTAGACACAGAAACAATCACTTTTATACGTAATAATGTTATGTTTTTACAAGATTAATGTATTGTCTTTCCGAAAATAAATCGTCATCTTTTCTCCTAAGGTGGCAACTGGCACCCTCCGATGGCAAAGTATTATTTTTCAACAAATAACCGTTTTTTTTTCACCACTCAAACTGAATCTTCCTTTTTCAATAAATTATTCATGAACAGAGCGGGACAGTCGAAAAAACAATTCCCGTCCCTAGAGCCAGTTCTTCAAGTAGAATGTCATTGAGGTGAAGAACCGAACTGTCAGTCCGCGGACTTTAGGTGGGGTCCCATTATCACTCACTCACTAAATAGCGTCTCCTTTTAGACGAGACGTGGCTCCCTCTAATTTGACACCTATCGACGAAACTGTGCATTATCAAGGCGGAATTTCATGACGAAAAATACGGCCCAAGAGGCAAAGAATGAAATTATTTACTGGGAATATTTTTTTGGTGAAAAACGCTTCCATTCTGACGACAAACAAACAAAAAAGCTGCAAATTCTTTCACAGGGATTCGTTATTCCTCGGACCAGTCGCATGAAGACTCATTTTATCAACATGGGAGAGACAGTGGATGTGGCGGTTCTTAGACCCATTCCAGGGTCCAAAATTTAGTACCCCACACGCCTAGGTACCAGAAATCTCAAAAACACACATTCGATTTTTTTTTTTTTTTTTTCAAATAATGCATTTATTTATAACTATATACAGAACAATCACATTACAATTATCAAATGCTACAACCCCTGTAAGAAAACTTGTGCTGGGGTTGGAGTTGCAGTGTTACATTTTGTTAGTAAGACAAAACCGCATTATACATCCGCTCCTAAAATTATCCCTAATTAATATAGATTTTACATGTCAAATTAATGTTAGTTGAGAAATAAATGAAATCTGCACCTCAAGGGCCAGAGAAATAATTAATTAAAGATCCACCTATACGAGCGTTGAAGTAAAGATAATGACAGAGATGTACTCACACATCACAAGATCCGACCCTTCTCCGAGACATTCCTCAGAGTTTACTTATGTTAGGATTTGCAATACTTTCTAACCTGGAACTTACTGTAAACAAATTGTCCGAGATTGTAAGAACCTAAATTTGTTTTTGATTTTTAATTTGAATTTTTTTAACGAGACAGGCTGCGTTTTATTTTCGAATTTATATTTATTAAACGTCTCAACACCTAGGTAACAGAAGGATCTCTGACCGGCCGACGTGAAGCGCCTGGGTATTTCTAAAGCCAATTTGCTTGCGACTCTATTCGTACTTTTCGCAATATTAATACTGTTCGTTAGGTAATTTTTGTACATTACAATCAGAGTAGTTTTTTCAAACAGACTCTTGAATTTAAGAATTTGTGTGACTTTAAATAGCAAATCCGAGGAAAACCTGAGGGGCTTTTTGAAGAGTATTTTGATTAGAAGTTTTTGCGTAATTAAAATTTTGTTTAATTTATTATCATGAGCAAACCCCCATATTATTACACCATATAGAATTGGTAGATAGGTACCCATTTTGACCCATAACTTCTTCCGGTGTATGCCAATCGTTCCAGGACTCATTTCATTGGATCCAGCGGCCAAAATTTAGTGGTAAATAATACCCCACACGCCTAGATCGCCAAAAATCTCGAAAATCCTTTATTTGAAATACACATTTTGACCCCTACCCCGCCCAAATTTGGTCCGATCGGGTTGACAAGTTTTGAGGACCAACTAGAGCCAAGAACGGACCCCTGGCCCCAAATTTCTGATTTTTTGAAAATTTTTGTACTACCAAAGTCGGCGTGGACGGTGGAGGGCGGACGGACATTTGCAAATTTTGATCTAGACACTTTGAAACGTCCAGAATGAAATTTCGGGCCGAATCGGAGATATTGAACTTTTGCAGGAAAACATAGGTTATTATTGATTATTCAAGGAATAACCAACCAATATTGAAATTCGCCGATCCCCTATCGGCACAGAAATTAACATTTTCAAGTCTTTTTCGTATATCATTTTGGATAATTCAAAATCTCCTCAGGAAGTTTCAGATAAACAAGGAGTCCCTTTATTTGTGTCCATGTGAGAGGTTATGTTCATTGAACGCTGTTTGAAAACTGATGTTATTTGGTAGAAGCTTGCTGTGAGGACTTAAAATCAGGGAAAACCCAAATAGCGGAATTTCATTAAGATATAAACTTTCCCCCGTTTGTCGCAGCTCTTCAGAATACTGGAATAGACCGTCGACAAGCGGGGATCAACGTTTTATTCTGTCTCCTCGTTTTTTGTATCCCCACCTCTTGAACCGATAGGATAGGTCCTGAGTTGGGAGGTAAAAGCGGCTTAAATTTGCATGAAACCTCACTCTCCTTCCCCCAAGCTTCAACAACCCTTCCTGTAACATTGCCGGGCCTCCGGGCCTCTTAAGGCGACCGTTTTTTTCCTCGAGCGGCTCTCGAAAATGTACAAATCTGTATCTTTTCTCTTCCAGACCTCTTTAACCGTTGTCTGGACTGCTTTTCCATGGAAATTTTACGGGGACCGCGTCGTTAGAACGCCTCTTTCACTGGATACTTATTTCGACCTTTTCAACCTAACGCCAATTCAATTCAACTACTTGGATTCGGATCCTGCCTCAGACAGCGAGAGTAAAGGAAATTGAGTAAAGAACGACCTCTTGAATGGGAAATCCAATAGGACGTCTGGGCAATATCTCGTTGATTTCTCAGCATGGTTCTTTTTTCTCGGGCCCCTTCAATGATTTATCAATGTTTAAAAACGCCGCAAATTCATTCACAGGGGTTGGTTATTATTCAGACTAGCCACATGGAGACTCATTTCTTCAACATGGGGAAAATGAGGGAAACAGTGGGTGTGGCGGGTCCCGGACACATTCCAATCGATTTGAGGTCCAAAATTTAGTGGAAAATGATACCCCACTCGCCTAGGTTGCAAAAAAATCTCGAAAATCCATTTTTAGAAACACACATTTTGACCCCTACCCCACCCAAATTTGGTCCGATTGGGGTGAAAAGTTTCGAGGACCAACTAAAGCCGGGAACAAACTCCTGACCCAAATTTCAAATTTTTAAAAAATGTTCTACTACCAAAAACGGCGCGGACGGCGGGCGGACATTTGACTTTTTTGACTTTAATCCAGACAATTTGAACTGTCAAAAAAAAAAAAAAAAAAAAAAAAAAATGTTGGTCCGAATCGGAGAGTTTGATTTTTACATAAAAACATTTGTTGATTATTGATTACCAAAATGAAAGGTAGCCTGAATACCAAGTATTGGAAATTTATCAATGTATCAAGTAATGTTTTGTACACGTGTATTGCGTGCTATACTGTTTTTCCCCCTTGACAGCTTTATTGCACCGATTATTCTCATTAACAATATCGTGCATACTTCAATAATACCGCAGCACAGAGTTGTGGAATCTCTGCATGATCTGCCAATTGGTTGGTACAGGCCCACAACTGCGCTCCATACGTACAAACTGGCGTATAATGCGTAAGCATCCCTTGTTGAAGGCGTACATAAGCTCCTTAACTGTCTAGGCAGACACTAATTTAGATGCGAGGGATCCGGGATTCGTGGTGAATCACCGAAAAGGGTTCAGGATCAATGCAGATGTTCACCGCGCTCCTACACGACACGTCCCTTAAGGAAGCTGAAGCTTTATCATGTGGATTGGAACCAAAGGTGCTTTGAGGCGAAACATGCTAATCCAGGGTTTCGACCTCATGTGGAACCCTGGAGGAGTCGTCGGGCACGAGGTTTGGGTTTTAGATGGAAAAAGCCTCTGAGCTAGGGCAATCTCCTCTTGTTTCGGGCACCTTGATCAGGAAACCGGGAGAATTCACCGTCCTGGTTTGAAACCCTGGCGGCATTAGAAGACAATGGTCCGTCCCTCTTGAACCAAAGCTGAATGTCAAGTGCTGTCATTAACTCGTGAGGAGATCCACTGGACAGGCTGGACAAAGGAGGCCGTCGTGTCTGGGTCGAGGAGCACGGGAGCCTAAGTGGACGAAGCCGCTTTTCATTCGCTAGCCCGCTGAAGGGAAATAACCGCAATTATTAAGGTTCAGAACAATGCGATGACCAAGAATCGGCGAGCACCTTCCAGCCCTCGAGTCAATGCGATATCACCTTAATTGTGTTGGTACTTCGACGGATAGCTTCATTGCAGGCTACCCAACCTTGGCCATAAGTGATTCGACAGGATTGCCTTACGGAGAGAATTCAAAAATCATGGTCCGAACTCACTAATTCGGCGAAGGCTGAAAAAAAACCCTGCAAATTCTTACAAACGGGTTGGTTATTCCTCTGGCGAGACGCATGGGGACCCATTTCTTCAACATGGGGAAAATGGGGGAAAACAGTGAGTGTGACGGATCCCGGACCCATTCCGATCGATTCAGCGTCCAACATTTAGTGAAAAATGATACCCCACACACCTAGATTGCCAAAAATCTCGAATATATATCCTTCGAATTACACATTTTGATCCCTACTCCTCACAAATTTGGTCCGATCAGGCTGAAAACATTCAAGGATCGACCTAGGCGGGGAACAAACCTCTCACTCAAATTTCAGATTTTTAGAAAATTTTCTACCAAAAACAGGGCGAACGGCGGACGGACATTTGACTTTTTGGTTGATTATTCATTGCATAATCAACCAATGTTTGCATGCAAAAAGTCAATGTCTCCTAGTAAGTAGAAATTTTTGTACAAATCCGAAATTTTGGTCAGGGGTCCGTTCATGGCTCTAGTTGGCCCTCGAAGCTTTTCCACTCGATCGGACCAAATTTGGGCGGGGTAGGGGTCAAAATGTGTATTTTGAAAAATGGATTTTTGAGATTTTTGCAATTAAGGTGTGTCGGGTATCATTTTCCACTAAATTCTGGAAGCTGAATCCAATGAAAAGGGTCTCTGAACGATTGGCACCCACTGGAACAGGTTATGGGTCAAAATGGCTATCTATTACCCATTTTGGATATGTGTTTTCGAGATTTCTGGTACCTAGGCGTGTGGGGTATCATTTTCCACTAAATTTTTGACCTTGAATCGATTGGAATGGGTCTGGGACCCGCCACACCCTCCGTTTTCCCCATTTTCCTCATGCTGAAGAAACGAAACTCCATGCGCCTGGTCTGAGGTATTAATTAGTCTCCATGCCCCTGGAACGACCCACCCGTGTATAAGAATTTGCAGCGTTTTGATCTAGACGCCCTGATACGTCCAGAAAAAATTGTGCCGAATCGGAGAGGTTGACCTTTTGCATGAAAACATAGGTTGATTATTCAAGGAATAACCAACCAAAATCGTGGTATGAACTCATGAATTCGGCAGAAAAAGAAACGAGAAATGTCCCCGTTTACCCAATTAAAATCCATCCAAACGCTGAATAATTTCAATATACCTACTTGTCGAAAGTATTCTAATGCGGAGAATATCAAGGAATAAAGAATTGTTTTTCACCGCCTCTCAAGAGAGGAATAGTCGTGAAGGGTTAATAATATCAAAGCCGTCTTTCGCAACTTTACTCTCCTTCTCAAACGCCACCCAACTACATTACTTTATCTCGCCACTGACGCTAACTTGATTTCCCTATCTGGAAATAATTTTTCGACGAGAGGAAACTTCAACGATATTATATTCCTCCGGTTTCCCGCGAACCTCGCCGAGAGAAAATAGCTTAATTAAAAAGTTGAATAGAAGAAGATCTTTATCAATTTGGCGGAAAGTGAAAAAGAGAGTCTGACTTCAATCAACTTGGGAGATATTAACTCGAGAGAAGGGATAATTATGGTAAGGGTAAGCCTATCTAAAGGGATTTACCTGAGAAATTGAAATGCAATTTTTGGTTGCCATTCCTTGAATAATCAACCTACGTTTTCATGCAAAAGGTCAACCTCTCCGATTCGGCTCAAAATTTTATTCTGGACGTTTCATGGTGTCTAGATCAAAAACCCTGCAAATTTTTACACACGGGTTGGTTATTCCTCGAATGGGGGAAACAGTGGATGTGGCGGGTCCCAGACCCATTCCAATCGATTCAGGGTCCAAAATTTAGTGGAAAATGATATCCTACACGCCATTTATTCTAGCCTGGAACCGTGGCACAAGTAGCTAGCGCGTTCGGCAGAAATCAAAAGGTTGTCAGTTCGAGCCCAAGTGGTGGTAGCGAATATTTTTTTTTCTGATTTAGTTTTTTTTTACCCATAAGTTGAACAATAAATTACCTCCAATTACCAATTACTTCTTCCAGTGGGTGCCAATCGTTCTGGGACCAATTTCATTGGATTCAGCGACCAAAATTTAGTGGAAAATGATACCCTACTCGCCTAGATCGCCCAAAATCTCAAAAAATCCATTTTTCAAAAAAAAAAAAAAAAAAAACATTTTGACCCCTACCCCGCCCAAATTTGGTCCGCTGAAAAGTTTCGAGGACCCGTCTCGGCCGGGAACAGACCTCTGACTCAAATTTCAGATGTTTAGAAAATAGGACGGCGGACGGACATTGACCTTTTTTGATCTGGACACCATGAAACGTCCAGAAAAAAATTTTGAGCCGAATCGGAGAGGTTGACTTTTTGCATGAAAACAGGTTGATTATTCAAGGAATAACCAACCAAAAGGTCAATGTCCGTCCGCCGTCCATTGTCCGCGCCGTTTTCGGTATTAGAAAATTTTCTAAAAATCTGAAATTTGGGTCAGGGGTCTGTTCCCGGCCTAGAATGGTCCTCGAAACTTTTCAGCCCGATCGGACCAAATTTGGGCGGGGTAGGGGTCAAAATATGTTTTTCGAAAAATGGATTTTTCGAGATTTTGGGCGATCTAGGCGAGTAGGGTATTATTTTCCACTAAATTTTGGACGCAGAATCCAATGAGATTGGTCCCAGAACGATTGGCACCCACTGGAAGAAGTTATGGGTCAATTTATCGTTCAATTTATGGGTAAAAAAAAAAACTAGATCAGAAAACAAAAAAATTCGCTCCATCGGGTGGGCTTGAACCTACTACCTTTCGATTTACTGCCGAACGATTTTCAATCATGCCACATCTCCACACCATATGAGTCCTTCTGAGAACTAACTCCGTTTCTGTGTACCTACACTTATTTAGTTAAGTTTTCTTCCTCTCATCACTCTTGGGGCTGAGTTCCTGGTTTCTGATGGGAGTAGGGTTTTTTCAATTTTCCCAGCTGGTGGAAGGTTTTCAAATGAGGACAGGAGAGTTGACAAGGGGCATGTCCTACTGAGAACTGATATGCTTCCCATGTGAAACTTCCCCTCCACAACCCATAACTAGGGTATAGGCCAGGGATTTTTCAAGACTTCAGTTCAGTCTCTCCCTAAACCCCAATCCTCCTTCTACCTACAGTGTCTGCAGTTGATGTGTGTTGTGCTCCAAATAAACTAAACATGTTTTCCCAAATTTTTCGCGAATTTTAGTGCGGGTTGGGTACAAACTATGAGAATATAGGTTCCAGAATCCTTCTGGTCCAGTGCCCAAATCTGTTCAAGTGAAAGTGCACATTGGTTCTGTCATGGCAGCCTGAGGATGATCACCTTCTCCAGTAAAATGGTAATTTACTCTTCTATTGGATGGGGTCTTATGTAGCCTCACTGAAACTTGAACAAATAAGCTCAAGTTTCATTACAAATCTTGGTTGTCCACAATGCAAAATATACCCTCAACTGAGTTCATGCAGTAGGTACACCTAGGGAGCTTGGAAAGCAAATATTTTGACCAAGCAAATAACATGCCCAAATTTACTCGAAATTGAAAACGGATTTTGATTGGTGTCCTATTCATGAATTTTCCACCCGTTTTCATGCCAAAAGTCAATTTCTCTGATTTGGCTCTATAATTTTTTCTGCAAATTTCAAGGTGACCAGATCCAAAAGTAGCAGATGTCATTCCCCCATCCGCTGTCCAGGTAGTAGAAATTGAATTTCGGTAGTAGAAAATTTGGCTGAACTCTAGTATACGGGGCGATGACAAACTATCGGTTTCACTCGAACTATCAAACTCAAACAAAAAGCTGATCGATTGTCCGTCTGACGTCACTCCTTCAGTCAACGACACTGACAATCATGAATTAATTATTATGATTTTATATTTTATATTATTAGGTATTGTTTATATTTTTTAAATAATGGCCGTGAAAACATGATGAGTTATATAACGTCATCAATAATAATCGATTGTGTGCTCTCGATATCTGTGCCACCGTTATCACCGTGCCCCACATATTAGACATTTACCGAAAATTTTGAAGAAATTTTGAATTTGGGTCAAGGACCCGTTTCTGGCTCTAGTTGGTCCTCAACATTTTTCAGCCCGATTGGACCAAATTTGGTGAATGTAAAAATGTGTTTTAAAAAATAGATTTTCGAAATTTTTCGCAATCAAGGCGTGTGGGGTATCATCTTCCACTAAATGTTGGACCCTGAATCGATTGGAATGGGTCCGGGACCCGCCATACCCACTGTTTCCCCATACCCCATTTTCCCTCATGTTGAAGAAATGAGTCTCCATGCGCCTGGTCCGAGGAGAAACCAACCCCTGTGTAAGAATTTGCAGAGTTTTTTTTTTCACTTTCACGCAGCGTTCATCCGTTTCATTTTGGAAAAACTCGGGAAGATTGGATATTAGGTATGAGTGAATTTATATATGCTTGAAGGATATTAAGTCGTCAAATACTGTATCTCGGTTGTTGTACGGGTAGTATAAGGACGGCAGCCGTCAAGGGGTTAAATCTACAACTCATTTTCAACAAAAAATGTCTCCAAGACTTCTCTTCTTAGAACCGTCGTTTCCAAGTTATTCACAATTTAAGATTTATTTAAATTTTTTGGTTAGTTATTCCTTGAATAATCATGAAAAAAGTTAATTTTTCTGGGCGTTTCAAAGTGTCTAGGTCAAAAAAGTCAAATGTTCGTCCACCGTACGCTGTCCACACCGACGTTGGTAGTAGACAATTTTCTAAAAATCTGAAATTTTGGTCAGGGGTCCGTTCCCGGCTCTAGTTGTTCCTTGAAACTTTTCAGCTCGATCAGACCAAATTTGAATGGGGTAGGGGTCAAAATGTGTATTTCGAAAAACGGATTTTCGAGATTTATGGCGATCTAGGCGTGTGGGGTATCATTTTCCACTAAATTTTGGACCCTGAATCGATTGGATAGGTCCGGGACCCACCACACCCACTGTTTTCCCCATTTTCCCAGTATAGAAGAGATTAGTCTCCATGCGCCTGGTCAGAAGAATAACCAATTTGCAGCGTTTATTATTATCAATGTAAATTATAATTGGACTGAACGTGTGGCAATTCTGGGTCGAACAACAACAATCTGGTAAAACTGCGCTATTAGGTGCCCACCCGCTGTTATCACTAGATTCGATATATAGATCACTAGATTCGATATATCGAAGGAAAGAACTTAGTTCCCTCGATATTTCGAATTTAGGAGTGGAGGTTACATAACCTAAAACATTTTTTCTGCAACATATTTGAACATTTTGTTGTGTATTTAACTCGGGGGCGTATTTGGAAAGAAAAAAACATCCCTGTTGTGTATTCTGAATACGGGGAAAAACTAGGCGGGCGCAGAGGGAAGAAGGGGACCCAAGTGCACCAGAACGATACATTTTCAAAAATCGATATATCGAAACGTGTAGGAAGGTCAAGTGATAACAGTGGGTGGGCACCTAATAGCACAGTTCAACCAACAATCTAACTCCTTTTCTAAAATTACTTCCCTCCTCTCACGATTAGTTAGGTTCTCCATTGGCAAAACACATGCTAGAAGCAATATTAAACATGCAACTCCTCTGAGGGAATGTAGCCGCATGGCGTTGAGCATTGAACCATTGCTTGCTAAATTCTTTTGCAATAAAAGTTTTATTTCAAAGCCAAAGACCCCCCACCAATACCAGTGAATCTTCCAACAAGAAACGAGCCTCATTTATAATAACGTCAAGCCTTTCGAGGGAGACGAAAATAATGTCCGAGCTTGCTAACAATAGCTGAATCAGTAATGAACGGGTAAAAATATACGGAGCCGCATGATAATCAAAGAAGTAGATCAAAAGTTGAAAACTTCACTCGGGACGTGTGCAGAAGGATGAAAAGGGTCCGTGCGTGGATTTGCATTTGCCGACGAACGTCTGCCGCTTGGACAAGCCTTGGAAACAAGCCGGACAAACTACTTCACTGCCGTGAGGAAGTCATGCAAATCCGTGGTACCTACTTGAAGAGGCATTTTTTATATTCATGGATTTGAGGAGCCTCATTTCTAAACATGTTCTATAATAAGATTGAGCTCCACTCAAAAGTTAGTTTCGTAATTAAATACGTTAAGTTGAATAATAATAATTAATCTAATCACATCTATAGTTTATTTAATCTTAAACCAAAAGAATGTAAAACGCTGCAAATTCTTTTGCAGAAGTTGGTTATTCCTTGGAGCAGAAGCATGGAGGCTCATTCGATTCGATTCAGCGTCCAAAGTTCAGTCAAAAATGATACCCCACACGCCTAGGTACCAGAAATCTCTAAAACCCACATTCAAAATGAGTAGACAGGTACCCATTTTGACTCCTAACCTCCTCCAATGGGCGCCCGCGCCACCCATTGTTCTGGAACCCATTTCATTAGATTCAGCGTCCAAAGTTTAGTGGAAAATGATACCCCACATGCCTTGATAGCCAAAAATCTGGAAACAGGGGGTACAGATCTTGACCCCTAGCCCACCAAAATTTGGTCCGATCGGGCTGAAACGTTTAGAGGACAAGCTAATGCCGGTTTTTGATCTCTGGTCAAAATTTCAGATTTTGAGACATTTTTGGTTGGTGTTTCCGTGAATAATAAGAATGATAAGAATGATGATGATAGACACTTATTGTCTAGATCAATTAAGTCAAATGTCCGTCTGCCGACTTTGGAAGTAGACAATTTTCTAAAGATCGTTTTTCCATCACTCACCTCAAATTCTAAGGTGAACTTTGATATTTCTTTTCCTTTTCTTCAACCTTTAACTACTCTAATATTGTATTTTATGTTGCAGGTGAGTGTCTCTAATGACTGGGAGAACGTGAGTTTCTTTTCCTGGTTTCGTTTTATGGTGAATGTCCATTCCTGGGGGATATCTATCACGTTCACTATTCCTAATGGCACTGTAAGATGGGCAATTTCTCTGAGAATTGCCGACAATAACAAAGTGCTCTTGCACGGCAATTATATCTAGTAACGTTTAGATCTTCGCGGAGGTTTCAAGAAGTTTTGTTCTTTGTTGCCGTTCATCAGGTATGCCATGATGCAAGGCAGTCTTCCTTATTGATGTGCGATTTTATCTACCTATCTTTTTCTCAAGTGCTAGTGGCTGAATATCGTTGGTTTGGATCTATTTGTATTATGGTATTTTTGCTCCTTTACCCTGAGTCGGGAATATTGAAACTTACCCCACGTTCTTTGAATTAAGCTATTTTCTCATTCAAAAAGTCAATCTCTCCGTGCCCAAAATTTTTTTCTGGACGTTTCAAAGTGGCCTGATCAATGAAGTCAAATGTCCGTCCTGATATACCTGCGCTAGACTGTTCCTGAGGCCATGTGGGCCATTACAGTCTATCCCAGTCGTGTTTTCCCTTTTTCTTTTCTTTGCGCTAGATCATCTGGGAGCCCCGCTCTATGGCTCCATGGCTTCCCCGTATATCAGGTACCCCACCCTCTTCCGGCGTCCGCCTGCCTGTGGCAGCCCAGGGTGGATCTCGTGGAGGTGCCGGGTTTTCCAAGGGGTCTTTTAGTTCAATCTTTTGCTCTGCTAGGCCTCCGTACTAACGCGCCTCCTCTTGTGCTTGCGGTCTTCCATCATTGGCATGTAATGAGCTTTAGGGTGAGGGTGGCTGTGGAGCTGTTGGGACTTAGTGCTTAATGTGGTGGTGGCGGCACTTACTCGCCACATTACTGGGCTTCACTGAACGTACAGGCATTTTGTAGGGGTACCTAAATAGGAAAACACCCCACCTGTGTCCTCCACTCCAGTTCATTCTTCACCCTTTTCTTTGTGCTCCACAGTCCTGCGAAGGGGTCCTTTGCTAAAACGCTGTAGGTAGGGCGAGTACTAGGATATTCCTCCCCTGCCTGGATTAAAAAACTAAATTTCACTATGCCTAGCCTAAAAAATTATCACAGGCGCATATCACATTTTATTTAAGACTAGAGGGGGAAGAGAGTATGTTATTCTCCTTCCCCAAAGGCTTAGGTGTAGACCAACCCTGAGCACACCACCACCTGGCCGGTAGAGGGGGGATAAATCCCCACCAGCCAGCCGAGCCCACCCTTCCTAAAGTGGCCCTCCTGGTTCCCGTCTTGTAGGGTTTCCCGTACTGCAGGGTGGTACTAGCCCAGAAGAGCCGACAGCCCAGGAAAAAAATAAATAAATAAATAAAAATTAAAATCAATAAATAATGCCCCTGCGCCAGGCACAGAAATAACCAAACCTAACCAATATGCTGCCTCCCCAGAGACTGGCAGGGTCCCCCAACCAGCGACACAAACACTTACTAATACTAATATCACGTCACTTAACCTATACACATCCAGTCACATATATTCACATTCACACAGATGAATAAATATAGAGGCAAACATACTGGGGAGAGGAGAGTACTGGTCAAATGTCCGTCCACCTCCACTCCGACTTAGGTAGTAGAAAATTTTCTATAAAACCTAAATTTGGGTCAGGGGTCCGTTCTCGGCTCTAGTTGGTCCTCAAAACATTTCAGCCCAATCGAACTAAATTTGGGCGGAGTAGGGGTCAAAATGTGTATTTTGAAAATTGGATTTTTGAGATTTTTGGTGATTTAGGCGTGTGAGGTATTATTTTCTACTAAATTTTGGTCGCTAAATCCTATGAAATGGGTTAGGGAACGATTGGCGTCCTCTGGATGAGGTTATGGGTCAAAATAGGTGCCTATCTACCCATTTCGAATGTGTGTTTTCGAGATTCCTGGTACCTTGACGTGTGGGGTGTCATTTCCACCAAATGTTGGACCCTGAATCGATTGGAATGCACCTACTGTTTCAACCATTTTCCCCATGTTGAAGAAATGAATCTCAATGCGCCTGGTCCGAGGAATAACCTACCCCTGTGAAGGAATTTGCAGCGTTTTTTCAAATAATTTAAGTATTATAATTGTATATTACGATGTCCCCTCAAAGGAGTATTCACTAACTTACCTAACCAGGCTGCCGAGCGATTCATATCATCCAAGAACTAGTGGCTTCGTTAATCAGCTCTTCCAAAACCCCACGGGCCGTTCAATTCAAATGAACACAATCAAGTCTCCTCTGTGTTCCACCGTTACTTCTTTCCTCAAAAAAAAAAATTCACTCATTTATTTTCAGTTCAAAATAATCCCCGCTGAACGAGGGGGACAACAGTCGCGATAGAGTTGCGCCAGAATTCATTTGCATGAATCACCAATATCTGACCCAGCTTATTGGTTTGGCCGTTCCGTCGATAATTGAGCAATATTTGCCGTTTTATTGATGCACTTTTTTAACTCTTCAATTCCAAACTTGATTATCCTTCTCATGTCTTTTTATTCAATTTTTTCGTGTCTCCATATTTTGAAAATGGCCGTTATTATACAAAGTAATCATATTTCCAGTTATCGAGGCTCTGTGATCATTTCAATATGTATAATTCGCTTTTATTACTGTATTTGGATATATCCATCAGGTAATCCTCGCTCTTCACAACAAGTGTCTATTTTTATTCGGAATTGTTGCCCGTAATGATCTCATTATTTGGATTACCTAATAAATAGTAACTATTCATTCGTGACAGTGGTGAAAATCTTTGACAATGAACTGACCCAATCATCTTTATGTCATTCTGCTTTGCTTTTCTCGTGTGGTTCATACCTGTGCACAAAATAATGTAACCATCAAATGTTCAAAATACGAACAAGTGATACGCATTGCTGTTCTTAAATTCCTAAGAATAGCAATAAGTATTTTATGCACTCAAGCCTAATAGTTAGCATTCCGCCACCACAGGCACAAAATACTCTCAAATGGAACATTTACTTAATGTTAACAACCTCCCCCCCACATTGCAGCAATCCTAGTGGCCGTCCTCAGGAACTTTTCTGTGGCCTACAGTATTCTTTAGTTGTCCTACGTACGGATTTTCTGTATACTGATCTATTTTGTAGGCGTTGCGTCTTATTGTACACACTGACATGCTCCTGGGGATCCTCAGAATCATGATGATACGATGTCAATGGTTATTAGAATGGTTCTTCTGGATTGTTTATTAGAAGAACGTACAGGACATGTGACTTTATTGACAGAAGCAAAGTATATGTAATCAAGTTAATGATGAAAAACGCTGCAAATTCTTTCACACAGGTTAGTTACTCCTCGGACCAGGCGCATGGAGACTCATTTCTTCAATATGGGGAAAATGGGGGAAACAGTAGTTGTGGCGGGTCCCGGACGCACCCCAATTGATTCAAGGTCCAAAATTTAGTGGAAACTGACATCCCACACGCCTAGGTACCAGAAATCCCCAAAACACACGTTCGAAATGGGTAGATAGGGACCCATTTTGGCCCATAACCTCATCCAGAGAACGCACATTTTTCTGAGACCCACTTTATTGGATTCAGCGGCCAAAATTTAGTGGAAAATGATATCCCACACGCCTAGGTACCAAAAATCTCGAAAACATAACCAAAAAAGGTACCGGGTCTTCCGGTGGGTGCCTTTTTCCGCTTCGTGGGTCATAAAAATTGACCACAGCGAGCACAAGGTCGCCAACCTTCTCTTTTGATTGGTTATTCCTTGAAGATAATCAATCTATGTTTCTATGCAAAAAGTTAATCTCTCCTTGTGAGCTTCGGTTTCGACGAGACATTTAATCCCAAAGCTCACTGTTATTTTTCCCTAGGACTGGCCAAGCTATCATAGGCCAGTCAGGACGGGACTTATCCAGAATCCCCGGAATTCTTAAGACCCGATAAATATTTTTAAAACCCTGCAACATCAAAAGGACTCCAGGTTCGCACAAATCAAAACCAAACCAAGAATAAAACTGGTTTATTAACTTGTTGGGAGTTTGCTTTGACTTTACTTATATGCCGAATGCACTGGTACCTTGGGTTGGTGGTTTTGTTGGTGTTCGGGCTGGTTGAGTGGCTGGGGCTCAGCGAGGACAGTGCTCAGGCCAGGAGCTCTGCTGATTCCGGAACGATGTTGACGAGAATGATCAAAAATCCGCCGGAGGTTTTTCAGGAACTTTTGATTTTCCGGCGCGATGGTGGGGATCGGATTCTTCACCGGAGGTGGGAGACGGTGGTACTTCCCGCGGTTCGGATCTGCTGAAGTCAGCGCTCCCGTTGTTCTCCTTTTTTTCCCGGACGGCCAGAATTCGGTCTCACACTCCTATTTGGCCCAAAATGTTCATGGAATAACCAACCAAAAGCTGCATATTGTTCCCTAAGGGGTAGTTATGCAGCAAAATCATGGGGAGAACCACCAACAACGCCATTGATGACGGCGGTCGGACATTTGGTTTTTTCGATCTAAACACATCATGAAACGTATACTGTCAAATTTTTGGGACAATCGGAGGGGTTGGCGGTTTTGGCAGGATTACATATTCCAAGAATAATACACCAAAATCGCCCAAAAGCAACCAAATGCTAGGTGGATCAGCGAAGTGTTGCTCAAGTATGATATTCCCACGTCGTCCTATATCACGCCCCCACAAGTGACAGGAATAGTCAAAGGAAATGGAGAATTTTCCCGAGTGACCAACCCTTGCCCCCACCCCAAACAGGAGATGTAAGCAGCGTATTATACAAAACATAATGCATGCCAGCGAATGCTTTATGCTGCACCACAAGTCTACAAAGCGTTTCAATGATCAAGATCGATCCATTCAAGGCTCGGACTCACAACAAAGCAATTAGTGGACTATAATGAACGACCAACTCGTATCGTCTAAGCATCCAGTCTAAAATAATCGCACCTCGTGTTACAAAACACCTCAGACGCCACCTCGTGGATTGTTTACAAACCGGTAATTTGAAGGACCAAGAACGCCAACGATCCTGTTTTATACCGTGGACGAGTCCTCGTCTTTTTACTGTATCTAACGTTCCCTCATCCAACAATGAAATACGTGTCTACCGAGTAATAATTAGTTTTTCTTGTTCTTTTTTATCGGGGTCTTCAAGAGGACCTTTTATATACGAGGTCTATAAAAGGGAAGATGAAGTCGCTCTTGGATCTAATTTGCTACATCGGTGGTATTCTTCAGAGCTCATTCCCTCCTGCGTGGCAGGCGTGAGGCAATTTGCATCTGGCCAATGCCACATCCAGTTTGAAACTTTCTTCTTAAACTAGTCTTACGCAATTTCACAACACCTTGAGCACGCGTTTCAATTTGAATACGAATGGTTTTGGTTAGTTATTCCTTGAATAATCAACCTATGTTTTCATGCAAAAAATCAATATCTCCGATTCGGCCTAAAAAAGATTTTCTGGGAGTTTCAAGGTGTCTGGATAAAAATTAGCAAATGTCCGTCCGCCGTCCAACCCGCCTTTGACAACATTTTCTAAATATATGAAATTTTGGCCAGGGGTCCGTTCCTGGCTTTAGTTGGTCCTTGAAACGTTTCAACGATCGGACCAAATTTGGGAGGATTAGGGGTCAAAATGTGCATTTCGAAAAAAGGAATTTTTAGATTTTTTGCGATCTGGGTGTGTGGGGTATCATTTTCCACTATATTTTGGACGCTGAATCCAATTAAATGAATCCCAAAACGATTGGCGCCCTCTGGATGAGGTTACGAGTCAAAATGGGTACTTATCTACCCATTTGGAATGTCTGTTTTCGATATTTTTGGCACCTAGACGTGTGGGGTATCATTTTCCGCTAAATTTTGGACCCTTAATGTGGAGAAATGAGTCTCCTATCGCCTGGTCTAAGGAATAACCAACCCGTGTGAAAGTATTATCATTGAAATTAAAAGTTTAATTTCCAGTCACTCTACAGTTCTGCACTGCCGGTAGGAATGTACAAATGAATGTACATTTTGGATCGATTGTAATTTCAATCCAGGATTCCGTTAATGAGTTTGCCTGAGTAATCAACCGTTATGGAATAGACAGAGGGTTCGGGTTCTCGGTCAATCGGAATCGATTTGAAACTTGGGAAAACAACACTTCAATGGCAGCGTATTTCAACAACCTTTCCAAGAGCAACCGCACGAATAGTGGTGAGTGGAAACGCTTATCTCACACGTCAGTGTGGTATACACCGCCCTCCCACAATGATGAATAGCTTCCTGAACGGTAAATACGCCCCACAACAAGCGATAGGCGACTATCATCCGGGCTTTTGTGTGAAAACTGGAAGGCTGGCATTATCCTCGTGATCGGCGGTTGCTGAAAATTATGCAGGTTCGGGATGTTTCGTGTTTCCCTTTCCATTAAAGAGAGAGGGAGGCAAGGATGAAAAATGCATGCAGCGTTGAAACTGAATTCGTTTGAAATATGGACCCGTGTCAATCATTTTCTTGCCTTGCGTCGTTTGAAATCATCCTGCTCAAGCTTTGTTCTGGCCCTGTCGAAGATTTTGAAAAATGACGAACGACATTCGGCCAAAGCCTTGAGATATTCAAACGGTCCTCCGTTCGTTATGGGGATGGACGTAAATCGGCAGTACGTGCCGCGTTCGTAGGGCATTAACACAGGAGATGGCACGCGGAGGCGTGATGGATCTGAAATCCTCGTCGCTAAGTACCTATTTGAGCTCAGGGTCAAGACAGCCACCTGGAGGCCTTGCAGGGAATGGCTGCTTTCGATTACTATTTCGCCTGTTTTCAACGAAGGAAGCTTGTCGTAAAGTAATAAAAATCCTCGGACTTGGCGCATGGAGACCCATTTCTTCAACATGGGAAAAATGGAGGAAACAGTGGGTGTGGAATGTCTTGGACCCATTCCAATCGATTCAGGGCCCAACATTTAGTGGAAAATGATACCCCGCATGGCTAGGTACCAAAATTATCGAAAACACATCCTATTCGAAATGGGTAGATAAATACCCATTTTGACCCATAACTTCTTCTGGTGGGTGCCAATCGTTCCGGGACCCATTTTATTGGATTCAGCGTCCAATACTTGGCGGAAAATGATACCCCACACGCCTGGATCACCTAAAATATCGCAAATCCATTTTTCAAAAAATACATTTTGACCCCTACCCAGCCCAAATTTGGTCCGATCGGGCTGAAATGTTTTAAGGACCAACTAAAGCTGCGAACAGACCCCAGGCCCAAATTCCAGATTTTTATAAAAAAATTCTACTACCAAAGTCTGCGTACGGTGGATGGACATTTGACTTTTTTAATCTAGACACCTCTTGTTCCTCTCGAGGAGCACTCCAGACCACTTTGTGCGAACGGAGTGCTACCTGAGTCACACTCGATGCGGGTTCTCAGCTGGCTTTGGGTGGGATGGCTGGATGAACTGAGATGAGCCCAGAAGCTCCCCGTATTGCTTCCAGCGTCACTGGCTCTCCACGGACGTCAACCGGATCCAGGTATAATTGAGTGTCGCGCGTTTCGGCGGTGCAGGTTCGATGGCGCGGGCTTGGCGGATTGGGCGCTCAAGACGTTGCTGGCTACAGGGAACTGTTGATCGGCGATGGACACATTAGGGAAAGGGGATTATGGTGGACGAAGAGAGAGAGTGCGGACCACACGCTTCAACCCATTTACCAGTTTATACAGCCCGCTGGTCTTGGAATCGCGCCGTATCTCTGCCTGGACGCTGGACTGCAGAGAAGAGATTGGTGGCCAGATTAGACTTGGAGGAGGGGAATTTGCACGCCTCAGCACCCCCGAGGGCTCTGTGGTCAAGAAGGACCAAGACTGCCCATGTGCGACCTGTTGGAAGCGGACACCATTGTGCACTCCTCTGTGTATGTCCCATGGTGCGGGAAGGAAGACAAAGACTTTATAACGAGGATGTGCTCTCAATCGGCGGTTTTATGGTCTTCTCGGTAATTTAGTTACCTTAGTAGAAGTAAAGCTGTTTTTTTATTACGCGGCCTCGTGCATAAGAACCAGACTACTTTTTTGAATTTTTATTAATTGTTTTTTCACCTATTTTGAATGAAGAGATGTTTTATTTTATATTGATAACGTAAGTAATGCAATGTGTCTTGCAGACACTTTGAGCAACTTTGTAACACCTGACGGTTTACATAAATACCTTATTGGTGATCGACACCTTGAAACGCCCAGAAAATTCATTTCATTAATTTATGGATTAGGACAATTTCACTTCTCTTACAAGCATATTTCAAAAAGAAAAAGTTTTGATTTCAGTACAGAAGCTGAATAAAATTGGAATTGGAATCATACTGCGTGCAGATGATTGTGGCTCTCTCTGGATTTCTACGATTTTAATGCAAACTGAGAATTTTACAAGAAAGCTTTGACAGTAGCATGATGATAGTATTGTGATGAGAATAAAATTATTCATTTTTCTTTGGGCTCTATTCTGTACTAACTTCAGCCCTGGTAGCACTCCCTTTGTCCTCTCCTTCTCAGTCCTGGAATCATCTGTGCCAACATTTGGACTGTGCAATGTTCTGTTGTTGGGTTGGAAAACGCATCGATCCATGCACAGCTCTCCTGTGAGAATACTTTTGTGATTCTTTTTAAAAACAACCCAGAAGAAACGAGACCAAAGTTACGCACAAGACGAGAAGTGCGTGCCCACAGGATTTTCTGGTTGGCTGATCTTCATTTTCATCTTCACCCTTCAAGAGGTACATCGTTTTCATGTAATCTGAACCCTCGCTTTTTTCTTCCTCGATAGAATGCTACGCTGCGGTGTTTGAAAAGAAGAGCCCCGCCAGAAGGGTGCGAAACAATCTGTATTCAAATCCTAAATGAAAACAATCTTTTGTTCTGCTTCCCAACTTGGGGCTTTCGGTAGCTACATTGTAAGTCAACTCCTGTATCCCAACTTGAACCCTTCATCTTCACCGAATTTTTCCCCCTCACGCGCGCTCTTGAAAAAGCGTGGCACATTCAAATCGGAGATCAAAAAGTCACAGTTTTCTAGGGTCGATAATGATATTTGCTTCTGTTGTAATGGAACTGCCGTGTGAAGAAGATTTTCTTCGTCAGAGAAGCCCATTATAGGGGATTTTACGGTTTTGAAAACGGTTTTCAGCTAGAAAAATCACGAAAAATGTTCGGAGACCTTCAACACGTGGCATATCGGGAGTTTGATGGTATTATAACTCATAAATTTGGGGGAAAAACTGCAAATTACTTCATAGGAGTTGGTTATTACTCAGACCAAGAGCATGAAGACTCATTCCAATCGATTTAGCGTCCATAATGTACTGGAAAATGTTACACCACACGCCTATGTACTACAAATATTGAAAAATACATTAGAAATGGATGAATAGATACTAATTTTGACCCGAAACCTCTTCCGGTGGCCGCCAAACGTTCCGGGAACCGTCTCATTGGCTTAGTGGGTGACAATCATTCTTGAATCCATCTTATTGGAATCAGCGTCCAAAATTTAGTCGAAAATGATACCCCACACGCCGAAAGTCTCGAATTTAACTAGAGGAAGGAGAAGAAAACTAGTCCCTTGCCCCGAATTTCGATTTTAGAAATTAATTTTCAACTACCAATAGGTGTGGAGACGGACGACCGG
>CM034008.1:16038103-16110303 GCA_019603395.1 Cyrtorhinus lividipennis
GAATTGATCGGAATGGGTCTGGGACCCGCCACACCCACTGTTTCCCCCTGGTCCGAGCAATATCCAACCCCTGAGGAATAATTTGTAGCGTTTTTTAGGAACAGTTGTCTAATCCACCTGGCTATTCAGGAGTATGTGATGTGTGTGGCCAGATCACTTTTTAGCAAGAATGGTTGAAATAGCGTTGGTGATTTGGAAACCAGCACTCAAATCCCTTAGATAATGGGGTCCAAAAACCTAATCAACCGTTCATTATTCGCATTTTCTTCATTGGCTAAACCCAAACACTCACACAAAACTGGAAAATATCTTTATTTATTTGTCACAAGGGATAAGAGTACAATGCGAAGTTCACGTAAGCACTAATCTTGAGAGTTGAATGAAATGGAAAGAATAATATTAGTTGAAGAATAAATCACAGATTTTGAATGGTAAAATGATGAAGACGGATGCATGATTCAACCATTGTCAGGAAATTCGCCTCAATATTGAATGAAAATGAATAGTTGATAGAGAAATCGATAGCTGTAACTCTTGGCATTCTCTGCTATTCTAGAAGTAGCAAGGGAGAATCCGGACTATAGCAATTACAAAATGCAAGGAAATCTTAATTGTGTGGTTAATCAAACTCAAAAAGAGAGCTCCGTTTCTTCCCTAAATTACCTGATCTATGTCCGCTCTTTCCTTTGTCAACAGTTAAATACCGTTTAGAAGCACCCCTCGGTTGCACCCTGGAAGGGTAAACTGATTGTGAGCTCCACCTCGTATTCAGACCCCTTTCCTAAACAAACGAAGTAAATCATCAAGAGTTATAACTTAATCTTTCCTTAACGTTGATTTATTCTACTAATTATTGTCACCGTTTACTTTTGTCTTCATTCCACACAACTCTAACTTCCATGACAAGTGAGTTGTGTCTTCATCACGAATCTACCTATAGAGAGGCGGATTTGGTTGGTTATTCCTTCAATAATCAAACTGTGTTTTCATGCAAAAGGTCAATCTCTCTCCGATTCGGCCCAAAAATTTTTTATGGGCGTTTCAAGGTGTCTGGATCAAAACACGGGTTGGTTATTCTTCAGACCAGGCGCATGGAGACTCATTTCTTGAACATGGGAAAAATGGGGGAAACAGTGGGTGTGGTGGATCCCGGACCCATTGCAATCGATTCAGAGAGTCCAAAATTTAGTGGAAATGATACCCCACACGCTTAGGTACCAGAAATCTCGATAACACAAATTCAAAATGGGTAATATATACCCATTTTGACCCATAACCTCTTCCAGTGCGTGACAATCGTTCTGGGACCATTTTCATCGGATTCAGCGTCGAGTATTTAGTGGAAAATGATACCCCACACACCATGGATTGCAAAAAATCTCAATAATCCATTTTATCGATTTTATCTTTTCTGCCAGATCGGACCAAATTTAGGCGGGGTAGGTGTCAAAATGTGTATTCCGAAGAAGGGATTTTTGAGATTTTTGCTGATCTAGGCGAGTGGGGTATCATTTTCCACTAAATTTTGGACCCTGAATCGATTAGAATGGGTCTGGGACCCACCACACCCTCTGTTACCCCCATTTTCCCCATGTTCAAGAAATGAGTCTCCATGTGCCTGGTCTAAGGAATAACCAACCCATGTTAAACACAATTTGCAGTGTTTTTAGTTTCGTGCCATCTATCATCATTCATGGCACCGATTAATGTCGTGTTGGAGCATTCTAATCCTTTAGAAACTCTCCGGAAGGATACAACAGGTACTATCTCAATTGTTGTGTTCTGTTTGCGTGTAAACGGTGTGGTTGAGTAGATTGTCATGTTTAACAGTGTCACCACCCTCATCGCCCTTCGCCACCTGTTTCTCTCATGTTGACTGAATTAACTCCCGCGTCGTAACATTTTTTCGGAATAAGGCTGGCCGTCCACTGGACGCGAATTCGCGCGAAGAGGCGAAGAGAATCAAACATGTTTGATTCCAAACGCGCGAACTGGCGAACCTGGCGATGGAAATCGGTAAATCGATCATGGCGCTTGCAGTGGACGGGGTCCTATACGAATAATAGTGTTTGTTAAGAGGCGAACTCTTCGTTTGAAATCGCGTACTTCGCCTCTTCGCGCGAATTCGCGTCCAGTGGACGGCCAGCCTAAGCATTCTCCATGTGGCGAGATGATTGCAAGATATTCGTACTAATTTTGTTTTTGATCTAGACATCACGAAACGCATACAAAAACTCTGCAAATTGTTCCAAAGGAGTTGTTTCTTCATCAGGGGCATGAAGACTCATTCCAAATTGATTCAGCGCCCAAAGTTCAGGGGAAAACCATACCCCACACGCCTAAATCTCAGCAAGTCGAACATGGGGAATATGAGGAAAACGTGTGGTGTGCCCCATTCTAAATTCAACTTGTAAAATAAAATTGAAAATTATAACCTTTTGCTAACTTTGATCTGAACGTCCAGAACAAGCTTTGGGTCGAATTGGAGAGATTGACTTAATGCATGTAAACATAGGTTGATTATTCAAGGAATAACCAACCAAAAGGGATGCCTGCACAAGTACGCAATGCGCAAGGTGGTCATTTCTGAGATCCTTGCAAGAAAATCTGTAAATTCCTGTACAAAAGTTGGTAATTCCTCGGATCATTAGCAAGGAGACTCATTCCATTGATTCAGCGACCAAAAATTAGTGGAAAACGATCCCCACACGCGCAAGTCGTCGAAAATGTCGACCATGGGGAAAATGGGGGAAGTAGTGGGTGTGTTGGGTATCAGAGCCATTTCAATCGATTGAGGATCCAAAATTTTCTGGAAAATGATACCCCACACGCCCAGGTACCAGGAATCTCGAAAACACATATTCAAAATGGGTAATATATACCCAATTCGACCCATATTTTCTTCTAGTGGGTACCAATCGTTCTGCGACCCATTTCATTGGATTCAGCGTCCAAAATTTAGTGGAAAATGATACCCCACTCGCCTAAATCGCTCAAAATCTCGAAAATCCATTTTTCAAAAAACACATTTTGACCCCTACCCCACCCAAATTTGGTCCGATCGGGCTGAAAAGTTTGGAGGCCCGCCCTAGGCCGGGAACAGACCCCTGACCCAAATTTCAGATTTTTAGAAAATTTTCTACTGCCTAAAACGGCGCGGACGGAGTACGGCGGACGGCGGACGGACATCGACATTTTTTGATCTACACACCTTGAAACGTCCAGAAAAAAAAAAAATTTGGAGCTGAATCGGAGAGCCAGAAGCGGGTTCTCGACCAAATTTTCAGATTTTTAGAAAATTTTCTACTACCAAAAAAAGCACGCACGGTGGACGGACATTTGACTTTTTTGGTTTAGACACTTTGAAAGGTCCAGAAAAAAATTTTGGGCCGAATCGGAGAGGTTCACCTTTTGCATGGTAACATGGGTTGATTATTTAAGGAATAACCAACCAAAAGTATACCCCACACGCCTAGGTACCAGAAATATCGATAACACATATTCAAATGGCTGGTAGGCACCAGCCTTATTGAATTGTGTATACCTAGTTGTTCAAATGATACGGCGGTCGCAAAGTATTCGTAATGAACCGCTAGAAACTAAAATCAGTCGGAAGCAACTCTCAAATTGCTTTTGCATAATGAAAGACCGAACTCAACCAAAATGTGGAGAGAACAACTCCTAAAATACCAGATAATAAATATATTTTACGACGCGGAATCATAACTGCCTCAGAAAACTGAAAGCCCCGAAAACTTTTGTACGAAATGTTTTAGGGTCAATAAATAAGTTGGTTCCCAGCGTTTATTGCTTATGGATTAGCTCTCGAAAAGCAGTTAGAGCACCTCATCACTTTTGGTGGAATAACTAAATACGCGAGAGGCATAAAAACCGTTTAGAGGCGGTTTGGTTTCTTTTCGGAAAGTGAAGGAAACACTTTCCAATTACTCCGGGTATAAGATAAACTTGAAAACCGGGCAGCAACCCCACAAAAGTGGCGAAGTTTCTTGGTGGTTAGTTAGCTTCGCCTAACCTGGCAAAGGAAGAACCACCCAAGGCTGGAAGGGAAGCAAACCTAGTTAAAACTTGAGCCCCAAAACATCTAATTTATGAAGCCCACTTCTTAAACTCTCGTATAATAATAGGCGAGATGGTTTTCAGAGCAGTTCCGCCAAATTTATGTGCTCCTGTGGAGGTATACGGGTACTGGCGCAGCTTCCTGTGAATGATTTGGTGAATGAATTGGATTATAAATAAACACTTAGATCCAGATCATAATTTTAATTGAATTAAGAGTGTGTCACAGCTTTTGATTATGATGCCCGGATCAAAATAACAGGGGTTGGTTATTCCACGGGCATGGAGTATGGGGAAAACAAAATCCAAAATACCACGCACGCCTAAGTCGTCCAAAATGTCGAACATGGGAAAAATGGGGGAACCCGTTGTCTTGGTGGGTACCAAACCCATTCCAATTGATTCAGAGTTCAAAATTTAGTGGAAAAGATCCTCCTCACGCCTAGGTACCAGAAATCTTGAAGAAAAATATACAAAAATGGGTAGGTAGATACCCTTTTTGACCCATTACCTCCTCTGGGGGGTGCTAATCGTTCCGGGACGCGTCTCATTGGATTTAGCGTCCAAAATTTAATATATTTAAGACACCTCTCACGCCTAAATTGCCGAAAATCGCGAAAATCCATTTTTCGAAAAACACATGTTACCCCCCCCCCCCCCCCTCCACACCACTCTCACCAGATTTGTACCGATTAGACTGAAAAGCTTGAAAAAATGTTTTTAAAAAACAGAAATGTTGGTAAGGGGTTTTCAGCCTGATTTTCCCAAATTTTGGGTAGATAGGGGTGAAAAAGTGTTTTTGGTTGCTTATTCCTTGAATAATCAACCTATGTTTTCATGCAAAAGGTCAACCTCTCCGATTCGGCTCAAAATTTTTTTCTGGACGTTTCAGGTGTCTAGATCAAAAACGCTGCAAATTCTTACACAGGCGTTGGTTATTCCTCGGACCAGGCGCATGGAAACTGATTTAAAAACATGGGGGAAATGGGGAAAACGGTGGGTGCGGCGGGTCTCAGACCCATTCCAATCGATTCAGTGTCCATGATTTGGTGGAAAATGATACCCCACACGGCCAAGTACCAGAAATCTCATAAACACATATTTAAAATGAGTAATATATACCCAATTTGACCCATAAATTCTTCCAGTGGGTGCCGATCGTTCTGGGACCCATTTCATTTGATTCAGCGTCCAAAATTTAGTGGAAAATGATACCCCACTCGCCTAGATCGCCCAAAATCTCGAAAATCCATTTTTCAAAAAACACATTTTGACCCCTACCCCGCCCAAATTTGGTCCGATCGGGCTGAAAAGTTTGGAGGATCGTCCTAGGCCGGGAACAGACGCCTGACCCAAATTTCAGATTTTTAGAAAATTGTCTAAGTACTACCAAAAACGGCGTGGACGGCGGACGGACATTGACCTTTTTTGATCTAGACACCATGAAACGTCCAGAAAAAAGTTTTGAGCCGAATGGGAGAGGTTGACCATTTGCATGAAAACAGGTTGATTATTCAAGGAATAACCAACCAAAAATGTCAATGTCCGTCCGCCGTACGCTGTCCGCGCCGTTTTAGGTAGTAGAAAATTTTCTAAAAATCTGAAATTTGGGTCAGGGGTCTGTTCCCGGCCTAGGACGGGCCTCCAAACTTTTCAGCCCGATCGGAACAAATTTGGGCGGGGTAGGGGTCAAAACGTGTTTTTTGAAAAATGGATTTTCGAGATTTTGGACGCTGAATCCAATGAAATGGGTCGCAGAACAATTAGCACCCACCGGAAGAAGTAATGGGTAAGAATGGGTACCTCTGGGTGAGGTTATGAGTCAAAGTTGGTGCCTATCCACCCATTTCGAATGTGTTTTCGAGGTTTCTGGTACCTAGGCGTGTGTTGGGTATTATTTTCCACTAAATTTCGGACCCTGAATCGATTGGAATGGGTCCAGGACCCGCCACACCCACTTTTTTCCCCCATTTTACCCTTGTTGAAGAAATGAGTATCCATGTGCCTGGTCCGAGGAATAACCGACCCCTGGGAAAACATTTTCAGCGTTTTTCGTCCTTATTGTACCTGGAGGTTAATCTGGTCGTTAATAGTGTTCTCCGATACGAGATGAGATTTGAGTGATTGTAATACCTAATTACTCAATTTTTTGACACGATTGCGCATGAGGAGTTAATATTAACTGTACTGCCCCTACTGTTTATTGTATGTTGTATGTGTATGTAACATTGTATAGTTAGCCACACACGAGTATATCAACGATCAATCCCAGCTGAAGTCGGTAGACGATTTTAATTATTGAATCAGTTCAAAAACACCCCTCTAGCTGGATTTGAATTTTAATAATCCCTTATTAATTAATGCACTCATCAATTAACCATGGCGTGAAGGCTCACCCTCAGTGATGAGTTACCCCCAGAGAACAGTTATTAAATGATTTGTCATTCGAAAAGGAAGAAGCGTCCCTTGCATGGTTGCAACCAACTCCTGCTTGGTAATTCAGTCACAATTTGTCAAAAGGGGGCTCAAAAGGTGGGTGGAAAATTATATTATTACTGGTAACTAAGGGCGGGTTATTTGTGGAATACCAACTAAGACGGGGTTACGGAAGAGCCCCAACGGCGAAGTTTACTCGAAAAGTTTGTCGACTTTGATAAGTGTGATGAGGAAGTGTTTCTTTGCACGATCTTGTGCGAGTTTTTGCTTTTGACGCTTTTCCCGCCCTCGTGCAGGGTGTTATTTCCATAACATACGGACCCCAACCCTCTCAGAAATCCAACAAAACGAACGCTTTTTCACCTCGTTGTTACGTTCCCCGCGGAGGCCATAACAGAAGGGAAGGTTATAAGTCTTGATGAAGTCGGTAATAATGCGTACGTGCGAGTGGGTTTGTATGATGTGGGAAACGCTTCGTCAGCTAAACTTTCATCACCCCCTTGCCATTCTACAAAAGACCATTTAAATATCTTCGCCACGTATTCAAGGCCTTCCACACCCTCGAAGTCACCAGAAGAAAAGCGGCTTATAAAGGGAACGTAGAGGCAATAACGGCCTCCCCCAAGTCAAAGTTAGAAAAGAACTACCCCCTGCCGTCAAGGCTAAGGATACGCGTCGTTGATATTTGACAGGTGAAATACGTCAATTTTTTACCATGTGTCAGATGGATCTTGCCTCGTTCATGAGGTCCTCAGTGTAGCAGAAAATATTATACCATCCTTTGTTTACACACAGCGGTATTTATTGTAATATTTCGACCATTTTGTCCACCTATGTCAACTAACAAAACGACTATTCTTCAGTACATGCATTTTCGAGGTGTCTTGGTTGGTTACTCCTTGAATAATCAAACAATGTTTTTATTAAAAATGTTTCTGGGCGTTTCAAGGTGTCTAGATCAAAAAACGCTGCAAATTCTTACACAGGGGTTGGTTATTCGTCAGACTAGGCGCAAGTAGACTCATTTCTCCAACATAGGGGAAATGGGGGAAAGAGTGGGTGTGGCGGGTCCCAGACCCATTCCAATCGATTCAGGGTCCAAAATTTAGTGGAATATGATACCCCACACGCCTAGGCACCAGAAATCCTGACACATACAAAATGATGGGGATACATACCCATTTTGACCCATAACTTCTTCCGGTGGTTGCCAATCGTTCTGGGACCCATTTCATTTGATTCAGCGTCCAAAATTTAGTGGAAAATGATACCCCACTCGCCTAGATCGCCCAAAATCTCAAAAATCCATTTTTCAAAAAACACATTTTGACCCCTACCCCGCCCAAATTTGGTCTGATCAAGCTGAAAAGCTTGGAGGACCGTCCTAGGCCGGGAACAGACCCCTGACCCAAATTTCAGATTTTTAGAAAATTTTCTACTACCAAAAACGGCGGGGACGGCGGACGGACATTGACTTTTTTTGGTCTAGACATCATGAAACGTCCAGAAAAAAATTTTGACCCGAATCGGAGAGGTTGACCATTCGCATGAAAACATAGGTTGATTATTCAAGGAATAACCAACCAAAAGTCAAATGTCCGTCCGCCGACCACGCGGATTTTGGTAGGCAATTTTTTAAAAAATGTGAAATTTTGGTCAGGGACCCATTCCTATTTCTAGTTGGTCCTCAAACATATTTAGCCCGATCGGACCAAATTTGGGCGGGTTAGGGGTCGAAATGTGTATTTCGAAAAATGAATTTTCGAGATTTTGACAATCTAGGCATGTAGGGTATCATTTTCGATAAACTTCGGACGCTGATCCAATGGAATGGGTCCCAGAACGTATGGTACCCACCGGAAGAAGTTATGGGTCAAAATGAGTATCTATTACCCATTTTGAATATGTTTTTTCGAGATTTCCGGTACCTAGGCGTGTGGGGTATCATTTTCCACTAAATTTTGGACCCTGAATTGATTGGGATGGGTGTGGGACCTGTCACATCCACTGTTTTCGCCTTCGGCGTGAACATTTGCTTATTTTGATCTAGGCACCGTGAAATCCCCAGAAAATTTTGGGCCGAGTTGGAGAGATTGACTCAGCATTAAACAATTAAATTTAATGAAAATCATTTTTCCTTAAAGTTGCTCTTACTGGGGCCGGTTTATCTCTCAATTTTAGGTTTTATCTCCGTTGTATCGTTAAATTTCTAGAAGCATAATCATTTGAATCCATAAAACCATAATTATTTGAATGAACGCGGAAGACCTGGCGGAAGAAAACCGGAAAATATCAGTCCTGCTGAACGGTGTAGCGGCAAGCGATCGTTACTGAGCAGATTCGTCACTGTAACCCACGAAAACAAGGGTCAGAACCCGAGGTTATGAAGCATTTTTCCGCCCCAAACTTACCCCTGCCATGTAAGAAAATGACCGGCTCGTCGAGTGGAAATTTCCTATCAAGTTTTTTTCCCTCGCGTCCAATCTTGGAGTCATGAAGGGGCAGAAAGGCAATTTTTCACACACCGAGAAAGAAGGGTATCCCTCCGTCCGGAAGCCGACCCCACGATAATTTCAAAGTGAAAAATTCAGGGGCCCTTTTCGGAAACGAAGGGGGATGTTTTTCAGCATGATCTGGCTAAAACAAGGGGTTTCGCGTTTGTGTCGGCTGCTTGAACAATTCAAAATGAGCGAATTATACGTTCTGAACTACCTGCATTTGGAACCAAGTTCATATTAATTTATTCCTGAATGAAAAACCATTACACAAAAACGTTCATGTTATTGTACAATTTCACACGTCCCAAACACACATATTGTAGGACTCCATGTATCACTTTATGGTTCACATTTTAGGCAATGGAACAAAATTCCATTAAAGCTCATCAAAGTATCACTATTTCTGTTGACTAACTTCAAGAATTACCTTGGCTACGACAATAAAAAGATGCGCATTTATCCACAATTGGTTATTACAATTGGTTATTATTCCTTGGAGCAATGTTATGGGGAAAATCGTGGATTGTCCGGGGATCATTCATATCAATTCAGCGTCCAAAATTTAGTGGAAAATGATACCCCAAACTCCTAGGTACCAGAAATCTCGAAGACACATATTCAAAATAGGTAGATAGATACCCATTTTGACCCATAACTCTGTAAGCCTCTCTCGAATTAAAATCTGCTATAATTTTAAGTCGGGTTTCTTCGGAGAATTTGGAAAGGACCTAGCGAGAGGATACGGGATGTAAGTCCAAGACTTACGACTGAGCAACTAGGGATACCAAGGATGAGCATAAAATACATTGATACAAAATGAATTATAATTGAAAACAAGGACACGTTGCAAAGGAGAATATGCCTCAACCTGGGCTAGAATTGATACAAGACAAAGTAATTCGACAAAGTAAATTAGACAACATGTGGAGCATAAAATACAATTAATACATGATACATGAAATGATGATATACATGAAATACAATTTAATGAGCAAGTGCAACGATACCTGCTGACGAAAACGGCGTCGACATCAAAGGGAAAATAGGAGGGGGCATGCTGTCCCAAAGGTACACAGCGAGGCTTAATTAGCTTGAGTCCTTTATCTCATGGGGAACACAATATTACAGCTTCAGTCAACTTCAGCACGGTAGCAGAGTTCACTTCAGAGCAAGCACAGGACAAAGCCAGGATGGACTGAGTGAGTTGCACTTGCATGACAGGTTACAAAAATATAAATGACTCCGACATGTTGGGCGCCTTGGCAATGAGGGGCGCCTCAGCAACGACTGCCCGGTTGGGCGCCTTGGCAACGAGTGCAGCACTGGAGCTCTCCAAATGCGATGTCTGGGCAGGAGCTGCGCGCGCATCCTGACGCATGCTCCCTCCCTTCTGGCCTTCTGGAGGCAGCAAGCCTGGGGGCTTACAACTCCTTCCGGTGGGTGCCAATCGTTCTGCGACCCATTTCATTGGATTTAGTGCCCAAATATTGGGAGAAAATGATACCCCACACGCCTAGGTACCAGAAATCTCAAAAACCCACATTCAAAATGGTTAGATAGGTACCCATTTTGACCCATAACTTCATCCGGTGTGTGCCAATCTTTATAGGACCCATTTCATTGGATTCAGCGATACCATACACGCCTAGATCGCCGAAAATCTGAAAAATCCGTTTTTCCCCTCCAAACGTGTTCCGATTGGGCATAAGTTTCAGGACCAACAAAAGCCTGATATGGTTTCCAGATTTCCTGTTCCTGGTATTGCCTTTTGGTTGGTTATTCCTTGAATAATCAACCTATGTTTTCTTACAAGAAGTCAGTCTCTTCGATTGCCCAAAAATATTTCTCTGGGCGTTTCAGGGTGCATTATTTGGTCGCTAAATTGAATGAGACAGGTCCAAGAACGATTGGTTGTGGGTCAAAATGGGTATCTTTCTACCTATTTCGAATGTGGGTTTTCGAGATGTTTGGGACTTTGGGGCTATTGGTCCTGGAAACTTTTCAGGCCGATCGGATTTTCGAGATTTTTGGCGATCTAGGCTTGTGGGGTATCATTTTCCACTGAATTTTGGACGTTGAATCCAATGAAATGGGTCCCAGTACGATTGGCGCCCTCTGGATGAGTTTATGTGTCGACATTCTGGTACCTAGGTGTGTGGGGTATCATTTTCCACTAAATGTCGGACGCTGAATCGATTGGAATGAGTCCCGATCCGCCTGTTTGGAGCAATAACCAACCCCCTGTGAACGATTTTGCAGCGATTTTACTCTTGTGCAAGGCTCAGTTGAAATAATCTACGCCCCAGGAGTAAACCGTGTCTTATAAAAATAAACCGTGACCATTAAAATATCACTAAGCGTTTATATCATGTAGAATAATCCCAGCGACGTTTCGTCGATGTTAAATCACAACGTGGGAAATCCTGCCGTAGGTGAAATCGCACCCCTTTTATTATTCATTTCCCAGTCTCACACCACGGCTGAATCCTTTTCCTGATTTAATTTGCCTAATGCTCTTTCCAGGGGCTCTTTTCATAAAGTGGAAAAGGTCAGTGAAGTAATTGGGTCCTTCCCTTCAGACGAGAAATACGTACCTATTAGCTCAGGACCAATTAGCGTGATTAGAGCACCTCTACGGACAAGTTGGTGTTTTTCTGACTGTGAAGAGATTTCTATAGAGTCAACGTAGATTTTATCTGGAGTGCGAGTCCTACAGGGGGTTGTTGAGGGGGATGCTTATAGTAAATGGAACTCTACCTAAATCTCCATTTATGCAGCGAGGCTTTGACCGGCTTTTGTATCAATTTTGTTTGGTTTCGCTCTTGATGACTCTAATATCTGGTTTGAATGACGAAATTGGAATCCAATTCAGATTTCCTCTCCAACCTATTCAAGCACTCACTATTCAATGCACTTATTTATCTTTCGGTTGGTTATTCCTTGAATATTCAACCGATGTTCTCATGCAAAAAATCAATCTCTTCGATTCGGACCGAAATTTCTCTCTGAGCGTTTCAAGATTTAGACTAGATTTAGATTAGACTTTGGTAGTAGGAAATTTTCTATAATTCTGACATTTGGGTCAGGGACCCATTATCGGCTTTAGTTGGTCCTCGAATCTTCTCAGCCCGATTGGACCAAATTTGGGCGGGGTAAGGGTCAAAATGTGTATTTCGAAAAATGGATTTTGGAGAGTTTTGGTATTTAGGCCTGTGGGTTATGATTATCAACTGAACGATTGGTGCCCTCTTAATGAGTTTATGGGTCAAAATGGGTGCCTAACTACCCATTTCGAATATGTGTTTTCTACATTTCCGTTACCTAGGGGTGTGGGGTACCATTCTCCACTAAATTTTGGACGCCGAATCCCGAATGAGACGGTCTCGGAACGTTTGTTGCCCACAGGAAGAGGTTATGGACGCTAAATCTATTTTCGAATGAGTCTCCATGCGCCTGGTCCAAGTAATAGTCAACCCCTGTGTATGAATTTGCAGCTTTTTTTACTGTCAAACACGAACAGAGAAATGCATTTTCTCCGCACCACCTATCTAGACGACATGGAAGACGTAATCCCCCCCTTTGGGCCCGGCCAGTAACGTTGAAAGATGCTATTTCACTCAGATGAACCTCTTCTGCCAAAAGAAAAGATTGCTACACCGGGATCTCACAGCATTTCTCGGCTGAAGCTCGCGGAATTTCCCTCGAGGACTCACCGCCGTGACCCGAATCTTTTTTCGAAAACGCTTTTGGGACTCGAAGGGATGTTCTTTCTTTCACCGCACTACGTGACCCCATAACTATGTAACACGAGTCTTATCGGCTGGTTTTTTTTCCTACACGGTTGTAGACAGCCGTCAGATTCACTCTGAGTGTTCGGTAACTCCATCGTTCCGGATTGTATCGATTTCTCGACGACAAAATGATGCGCGGATACGACATGCATGACAAAACATTCTACTACCTTCCAATCTAACATCCATACAAACAATTTGTTGGGGATCCGACTCCAAAAATTCAATTCTAAGCTCAATTACGATGAAACATGTAAGTTGTCGATCGTATTTTACACGCTATGGTGCCTTTTGTCGTCACATGAAGATGCTTCTCAGATTTAATAAGAGTATTTTAGTCTGTAATATTGTTCGAAGTAAAATACCCTCCTATTTGTACCTACTAGGGAGAATTGAGTGTGGAATTGTGTAATGAAATGTTTACTTGTCTTTTGAGGCAACTGTGGCCTATACAACAATACAAAACGCTGCAAATTTTCACACAGGGGTTGGTTATTCCTCTGACGAGGCGCATGGAGTCTCACTTCGTCAGCATGGGGAAAATGAGGGAAACAGTGGGCGTAGTGGGTCCCGGACCCATTCCAATCAATTCAGCGTCCAAAATTTAGTAGAGAATGATACCCCACACGCCTAGATCGCCAGAAATCTTGATAATCCATTTTACGGAGGTACATTATGTGTCATTATGACACCTACCCCGTCCAAATTTGGTCCGGTCGGGCTGAGGACCAACTTGAGCCAAGAACAGACCCCTGACCCAAATTTCAGATTTTTAGAAAATTTTCTATCATCAAAAACGGTGTGGACGGCAGATGGCGTACGGCGGACTGCGGACGGGCATTTGACTTTTGAGTGTTTGAGTTTCGACGAATGGATTCTTGAGAATTTTAGCAGTCTAGGCGTGTTGGGTGTCATTATCCGAAATTTCGGACACTGAATCTAATGAAATAGGTCCCAGTACGATTGGCACTTACCGGAAGAAGTTATGGGTCAAAATGTGTACCTATTTACCCATTTCGAATGTGTGTTATCGAGATTTCTGGTACCTAGGCGTGTGGGGTATCATTTTCCGCTAAATTTTGGACGATGAATCAATTGGATTTGGTTCGGGACCCGTCACACCCACTGATTCCCCCCATTTTTCCCATGTTGAAGGGGTTGAAGTTATTCGAGGAATATCCAACCAAAAATTGATACAGCACTTCTCTTGTGGCAGGCATGATGGGGAGTGTGGAGAGTTCCGGACTCGATTTAGTGAGATTGTAATTGATTCAGCGTCCAAAATTTATTGGAAAATTATACTCCACCCACCAAAGTACCCAAAAAATACCGAAATACGAATTTAAAAAAAAAAAAAATCGTTTCACCCATACACTCCCAATTGTTTAAAATTTAGTCAATAATAATACCCACTCGCCTAGGTCGCCGAATATCCATTTTTCAAAGCACGAATTTTGACCCCAACCCCCCGCTTCTCCCTGAATCTGCCCCTCCTTGAGTTTTGAGGACCAACATGAGCCAGAAACGGGTCCCTGACCAAAATATCAGATTTTCAGGCATTTCCTTATCACAAAAGTGGCGTGGACAGCGAACGGACCCTATATTTTGAGTTTTCGCATGGAAAAAGAGGTTAATTATTCAAGGCATTGTAACTGTGCTGATGTTATGGGGTCTCCTTCGATTGGTTGGTGGAACTAGTTATTCAGATTCCGACGAAGATGAAGCACCCCCACGTTCTGAAGGTCCCCCTCAGGATACAGTCTTGTGCATATCGGGGGTGGGTGGTGAGACGGAGAGGGGCCAGAGATGCAAATGCGGGATACACGAGGCCTATTAGTTTGATAGTGATTAGCTATAATTGATAGCACCCGGAACGCACTCCCTACTCATCACCATGTGCAACCTGCCGAGCACCTGCAGCAACCCCCTCTTCCGCCACCCTTATCGTGTTCAGTCAGTGTAAACTACAGGGGGCAACATAGGGTACGGTTGCATTTCGCGTTAGCTTTCCACGTTCCAACTCTGATGGAGATTTAAATGAAGTTGAATGGTGGAGCGGCCCATCAAAATACCATCTACCTTGCAATAGTCCTTGATTCTCTTTTGAACCGTGAATTTTCGCCTGGACTCCCCCAAATAGGGGCCAGGGCCTCGGTAAATCGGATCATATTTCTACTCCCCGGTATGAACGATAATCAATACTCCCCTGCTCTAACGACGAGATTGGATTTCTCTCTATTTCGTAAGAATCGACAACATCCGCTACTCTACAACTTCAGTGTTCCTTTTCGCGTGATCGACTTTCGAGTGACCTATTCGTCTGATGGAATCCACTTCGATGTAACAAGAAGTTCGCTCGGTGGAAAAAAACCTATCCAAAGTTGACACTCTACCGATCTTCTCCGTCTACTTGTCATCCTTTTCTCACTTATGAAAACAACAACGTATAGAAATCACAGGGGTTGGTTACTCCTCGGACCAGGCGCTTTGAGACTCGCTTCTTCAGCATGGGGGAATTGGGGAAAACAGTGGGTGTGGTGGGTCCTGGATAGATTCCAATCGATTCAGAGTCCAAAATTTAGTGGAAAATGGTACCCCACACGCCTAGGTACCTGAAATCTTGAAAACAATCATTCGAAATCGGTAGATAGGCACCCGTTTTGACCTAGGTAACCTCTTCCAGTTGGGCCTACCTATTTCTATGGCGTATTTTCGGGATTTTTTGGGTACGTAGGCGTGTGGGGTACCATTTTCCACTAAATTTAGGATGCAGAATCCAATGAGACGGGTCCCGGAACGATTGGTGCCCACCGGAAGGGGTAATGTGTCAAAATGGGTACCTACCTATTTCAAATGTTAGTTTTCAAGATTTTTGACAACAGGGGCGCGTGGGGTATCATTTTCTACTGAATTTTAGACGCTGAATCGATTAGAATGAGTTTCCATGCGCCTTGCTAGAGCAATAACCAACCCCTGTGAATGAATTTGCAGCGTTCTTGATCTAGATAACATGAAACGTAAACAGACACACTTAAGGGTAAAACGGAGCGATCGACATCCTGCATGAAAAAATAAGTTGATTATTCGAGGATTATCGAACCAAAAACATAACGGTCCCCCTGGAATAATTTCGCTGTACAATTTTTGGTGATGTTGAGGGAGTATGCCGAATTTGGACACACAACCATCGTTTTAGATTACCTGAACCTGTCTGTTAAATGGTTTGAAAGTCCATACTTTTGGATTAGTAAATCTTCAAGTTTTGTGTTATAAGAATTTTGAAAAACTTTCTTGGAAGGTAATTGTGTGGTTCCCTGTTGGCGTCGAACTGAGGGAAGCAGAGTAGGTTCCCCAGCGCCCGTTCGACTGCGTCATTGTGCACCAGCGATTCCCTTTCAACCAGCTCCACATGAGCGCTTCCAGCGAATATCAGGTGCCCGCTTGTATGTCTCCGCCGCCCCAACAATGGATCATCCCCCAGGCGGGGCCCCAAATCACTTCCCGCCTTTTTCAGTTGGAATGCAGATGGGGACGTTCTTGCCAACTGTGCCTCCGCCGCCAACCAACATGTCTCGCCCTCCGCCTAACATTTATGTCCCACCAACGCCACACACTCCTCCTTCACCCATCATACAACGCAGACCAGCGGAACTGTATATGGGTGGCGTCACATGTTACAACATTCGCGGTGTTTTCAATTGGATCGTCCGACGTTATTTCACTGAGTTTAGTGAATAAGTAACGCCGTCCATACACAGTTCGTATGATGGGTGGAGATGGAATGTTTGGCGGCGGGTGAAACATGTTGGTTGGCGATGGTGGATGGAGGCAATGCAGATGAGGACGTTCTTGCCAACTGTGCTTCCGCCGCCAACCGACATATTTCACCCGCCACCAATCATTTATGTCCCACCGACACCACACGTCCCACCTTCACCATCATACAACACATACCGGCAGAACTGTATATGGACGGCGTCATTTATTACACCATTCGCGGTTTTCAATTGGGTCGTCCGAGGTTATTGCGCTGAGTTTAGTGAATAAGTAACGCCGTCCATACACAGTTCGTATGATGGGTGGAGATGGAATGTTTGGCGGCGGGTGAAACATGTTGGTTGGCGATGGTGGATGGAGGCAATGCAGATGAGGACGTTCTTGCCAACTGTGCTTCCGCCGCCAAACATTTATGTCCCACTGACGCCACACATCCCACCTTCACCATCATACAACACAGACCGGCGGAACTGTATATGGGCGGCGTCATTTATTACACCATTCGCGGTTTTCAATTGGGTCGTCTGAGGTTATTGCACTGAGTTTTGTGTATATGTCAAGCCGTCCATACACAGTTTGTATGATGGGTGGAGATGGAATGTTTGGCGTTGGGTGAACTCGTTGATTGGCGATGGAGGCAATGCAGATGAAGACGTTTTTGCCAACTGTGCAAGAACGCCCCCATCTGCATTTCAACTGGAAAAGGCGGGAAGTGATTTGGGGGCCCATCTTGGAGGATCATCTATTATTGGGTTGACGGATAAACGCTCTGCTAGAAGATCCCGAACTTTGGAACGGAGGGTAACGTAAGGCTTGTAAAATGAACTGGTTCACGAACTACAACAATTCCTCGTTCAATGAAATCTAACTGAAGTACCCTCGTTATTGATACATTTTCAACTGATAAAAATAATTTGGCTGAACGGACTTGGATCCTCAATTAGCTGTCCCACCCCTTTCAACCGAAATATCCCTTTGAAGTCGACATTTTTAGAAATTGGCCCGCTTTGGGGGGCTCGAGTGGAGGAGGTTATACCATGTTTTCCGGTAGATTTACCCCTCGAAGGCACTGAACGGTTAGAGGGAGATTAGGGCTTTACGAATGCGGGCTCACTCAACTCGAGATACCTCAAGCTAATCTGGGCTTCTTCGAACTCTACACACAGTGCGCCCTTTCGGCGTGAAATTCCTTCAATTTAACCACTGCGATATTTTCCTCTGATAACTAACACTGAGAAGAACCTAGTAACTACTAGGTGTTTCCATATAACGTGAATTTCCCAACTGACCCCAGCTGATACTTCGACCACACTACGAAACACTCCCTCGGGAATGTCAAGGGTCATTTGCTTTTATATCTCACTTCCTGAGGTTCAGGGTACCGTTGACTGACACCCTCCAACATCGAGATCGAGGGAACAGGCGAGAGGAAGCGCTAAAAGTGCTACTTTAAGCCGTTCCAAAACCACCCCCTCTTTTCGTTTCTCATGTTAAGTCCGGGATTTGGTTGAGGTTTATTGGACCCTCCCCTAATTTTCCTTGAGTCTTTAAGGAAGTTAGTTACGGCTCCCGGAGCCCTCACGAAAATAGGGGTGGGTCAAAGTGGATGGTTAGCCTTTATGGGGTTAGGTGTTTCGAGGCCTATCTAGAAGGGCCTTCATCAGGAGGGTTTTCCAAAAACCTGAATCTTTCTTGAAATAAAAGTAATCTTTGATGCCGTGGGTAGACAGTGTTGACCTGCAACGTTTGCAGCCTTCAAGGGGTTGATTTCACACCTTATTTTCAACGAAATGTGTTTCCGAATTATTCACGATTGAATTTTTTTTTTCGTGTTTTCGACCAGACTTCACTTAAACGGCCATAACGCCCTTAATTTACAAGATAATCTCAAATCAGAGTGCGCTGTTGGAGAGAGCGTCAAATTTTCCTTCTGATTGGTCCCTAAACGTCTCCATTAAATGAGTAGTGAGGGTCTCTAGGTAGCTTAAATTTAGGAAATGCTGAAACTGAAAAAGCCCTTCTTCTTCACGTGGAAAAACATTCACAGAATACCAACATGTCAACGGTATATTCAAGTTTATTTTTGTGACATAATTTATAGGTGAAAATTACGTTTGAAGTTGGAAAAATAATACTAAAAATCGTGATTTTCTCCTGGAAACATCACTTTTCCTGAGCATGAAAGGTAAGTGCCGACTATTTTTTCAAGTTGAATAGAATTAGGACACTCTGAAGTATCCCCACTCCCATATAGACTCATCTTAAAAGATACAAAATGATATCCATTAGCTCACTCACATATACCAATACTCAATTGGAGACATTGAGGGGTCAATCAGAAGGGATGTTAGATGCTCTTTCTAATGGCGCACACAGATTTGAGTTATCTTGTGAATTATGGTACAAAATGGCCGTTTTAGTGACGTCAGGTCGATGATCGCAAATAACTCGGAGTCGAAGCCTCCGAAATGAAGAAACCTAAAGACACTTTTTGTTGCATGAGTTGTATCGACCCCTTGAAAGCTCTCATTAATAAACAACAACACCCTGTACAGGTTAAGTGAGTTCACACACAAAATGTGCTACTTCTCGGTATACAAACAATCAAATTTGTAAGCGAGATTAGTAAATAAACTTGTTTAAATGTCGTGGTTGATCGTAGAAATGCGAAATTGAGGCACATGGGCACTTGGAAAAAAAGAGGAAACTGTTGTTGTGGCATAGGCAACACTGGTTCGCCATTTGTTGCTTGTGTACGCCGAGCGGTGCTCATCAATGGAGGTCGATTCAGTGCTGACGTTTGTAGGGGAGAAAAACCGTACAAACAGGAGATTTCCCCTGCTTTTTGTTTTTCTTCATCCCCGCCAGGCAGCGACTCCTATGTATTCTTTTCATTACTGACAAGCTATAGTAGGTGAAGGTGCATCAGGAAGGCGGGAAAAGCTTAAAGTTAGGTTGTTGTGGAGGTTTTGTTTGTGGCGGACAGACTATTTGATTTTCGGAAGTGTGTGGTTGTTGTAGAAGGAGAAGAAGGAAAGCGAGTGATGTGATTAGAACGTTGTGAAGATGTTCTCGGGTATTTCTGATGAATAAATCGACTTTTGCGTTTCTTTTCGTGCGTTTGAATTCATTTTAACCCCAAACCGCCTTTTAGTCTTGAATGGAAATGAGTTAGAAACTCGCTGGCAAAGAGCGAAATCCGCCAAATCGTTGCTGAGGCTGGATAAGAAATGAATTATCACAATCGAAATCTCATTCGAACCGTACGTACAGAACCGGTCTTCAATTTCAACGCAAATCTGGGTAGCTGGAGAGCATCCAAGACACCTAGTAAGTGATTTGACGCTCGACGAAACGAGACATCTTTATACCGTTTTGAGCATTTTCACGACCTTCGCACGCTTGTACCTGTCTCATCGATCATGGCAGTTAGCGACCAGTGGCGGTCGTGTTTTGTGCCCAGTTCGCTCGTAAGTTATCGTTTGTACAGCCGGTGTCGAACAAGCGGCTGCCCAGAGCACTGCAGAGCGTTGGAGCTATCGAGAAGACGAAGGGCTACCCACAAAGCCTTTAGAAAATTTAGTGGATTGCTCACTTGCCAAGATTTCCTCCAGTCAGGGCAATACAACCCGGCAGAAGATCAATGAGTTCTGACAACTTGAATTCTCATCTATACACATTGAGAATGTGTATAAATCCTAACCTCCTGTATAAATGTTACTATTTTACAAATACGAATAGGAAGTTAAAACGCTGCAAGTTCTCTCACAGGGGTTAGTTATTCCTCGAACCAGGCAATTGGAGACTCATTCGAATCGATTCAGTGTCGAAATTTTATAGGTAAATGATACCCTACACGCCAAGGTACCAGAAATGTCAAAAACCCACATTCAAAATGGATAGACGGGACACCAATTTTGACCCATAACCTCATCCAGTGGGCGCCAATTGTTCTGGGGGTCATTTTGTTGGATTCAGCCTCCAAAATGTTGTCAAAACTGACACCCTACACGCCTAGGTCGCCAAATATCTGGAAAAATCCACTCTCCCCTCTCCCCTTTCAAATGTGGTCCGATCAAGGTGAAATGTTTCGAGGACCAACTAGAACGCATTATTTCCAATTTTGCCCGTAAAACAATTTTCTTCATTTAAGTAAGAAATAAAAATCTGTTGAAAAACTCGAATAACAACCCTCCTTGTCTGCTGCAAAAGGATTGTGAATGTGAGCTCACCTCTATTAAATTAATTATACACCGGAGAAGGTGACGGAGACAGGTTCTTCTTCTTCGGCGGAATGCTGAGCGACGTTTCATCCACAAGCGTCTCAATTGATCGACAAAAACAAGAAGGAATTTGTTAGCGATTGCTAATCAGACTGGGAAATTCAATCGAGCATTTACGATGGTTCTAGGACGAACTCGGCAATCAAAATGTTCACATAAAAACACAACGCTGCAAATTCCTTTCCACGGGTTGGTTATTCCTGGGACCAGGCGCATCGAGACTCATTTCTTCAACATGGGAAAAAAGGGGGAAACAGTGGGTTTGGTGGGTCCCGGACTCAAACCAATCGAATCAGGGTCCAGAATTTAGTGGAAAATGATACCCCACACGCCTAGGTACAAGAAATCTTGAGAACACACATTCTAAATGTGTAGATAGGCACCCATTTTGACTCATAACATCATCCAGAGAGCACCAATCGTTCCGGGATCCCATTTCATTGGATTCAGCGTCCAAAATTTTGTGGAAAATAGTACCCCACACGCCTAGATTACCCAAAATCTAGAATCAATTTTTGGAAATACACATTTTGACCCCTACCCCACCCAAATTTGGTCCGAGTGGGCTGATAAAGTTTCGAGGACCAACTAAACCAGAAACGGACCCCTGACAAAAATTGCAGATTTCTAGAAATTTTTGTACTACCAAAGTTGGCGTGGACGGGACTATATTTTGGATGCTAAATCCAACGACGGGTTCTGGGACGATTGGCGCCCACTGGAAGAGGTTACGGGTCAAAATGGGTATTCGTGTACCGATTTTTAATGCGGGTTTTTGAGATTTTTGGAACCTAGGCGTGTGGGGTATCGTTTTCCACTAAACTTTGGACGCTGAATCGTTTGAAATGGGTGCCGGAACGTTTGGTGCCCTCTGGATGAGGCTATGTGTCATGATGGGTGCCTATCAACCAATTTCGAATGTGTATATTCGATATTTTTGTTACCTAGGCGTGTGGGTATCATTTCCCACTAAATTTTGGACACATAATCAATTGGAATTAGTCCTTGACCCGCCACACCCACTGTTTCCCTCATTGTTCCCATGTTTAATAAATGAGTCTTCATGCCCTCTGTCCGAGAAATTACCATTCCTGTGATTTGTTTCTTCGCTCATCGACGTTGCTTTCCACGGATATTCTAAATTTATTTTAGAGAACGTGACTTTCCTCTGGTGGCCGTCAGTTTGGAAGTCGAGGACCGGAGTTTGGTGCCTCCGGTGGTCAGAAACGTTCCGTAACGAGCTTCCGATTATGAATAATGCAATGAGCGGGAATTATCCCGCCTGTGGGGGCGCATATGGGCCTAATGTTAGGGCGGCCACTTATGATAAAGTGCTTATTTCCTACCTACGTCGCTCAGAGAAATGAACTTCCACGAGCGTGAATTGCTCGTTTTTTTGGTTGGTTATTCCTTGAATAATCATCCAATGTTTTCACGCAAAAAGTCAATCTCTCCGATTCGGCCCAAAAATTTTTTCTGGACGTTTCAAGGTGTCTAGACCAAAATAAGCAAATAATGTCCGTCCGCCGTCCACACCGATTTTGGAAGCAGAAAATTTTACAAAAATCTGAAGTTTTCATAAGGACCCGTTTCTGGCTCTATTTGGTCCTCGAAACTTTTTAGCCTGATAGGATCAAACTTCGGTGGGGTAAAGGTCAAAATGTGTATTTCAAAAGATGGATTTTCGAGATTATTGGCAACCTAGGCGTGTGGGGTATCATTTTCCACTAAATTTTGGTGGCTGAATCCATCAAAATGGGCCCCAGTACGATTGGCGCCCACTGGATGAGGTTATGGGTCATTTTGAATATGTGAAGAAATGAGTCTCCATGCGCCTGGTCTGAGGAATAACCAACCCGTGTGTAAGAATTTGCAGCGTTTTTTGGAACTGGCTACTTGTGCGATGTACCGAAAACAATTCAGGATCACCTCCAAGCTTTACGGATTCTTCAAACTCGTCTTCAAGTGGTAGGGTTCATGATGCAGCGTCAACATTGCTTAGCACAACACGAAAGTATCGCATTTTGCGTTGGTGACCGTCAGATGCCATGCGGAACCTCTCGAGGACGCCAACAAAACCAATACGCCCCTTGTGACAAGTGCAGCCTGGAGGGTGGTGCAGCTGAAGAAACAAACCCTCGGGGTTCTCTCCTCCCTTCATTTTCGATTGCAGGGTCAACAAAGGGCGGTGAGAGGGTCTCTAAGGCATTCGGGTCGTCCTGGCGTCATCATTTCAGTTGAATCTCGAATAAATACGCTTTTTTATCGTTTCGTGAAAACAAAATCTGTGAGGGCTTTTGAGCAGGAAAGGACAAATGGCTGCAGAAGTGGATCACGAATGAGTAAACATTAGTCGGCAATATTAGACAACTGGTAGTAGAGTAGACAACTGAAGCCAATAATGACTGGTGTTCATATTGTAACGATTTATATTCTTTGTTAATAATTTATTACAATCGTTCACTTGTATACACTGTTCTCATTCACACTCTTACACAATGACACAATCACAAGGCACAATACATGGTTGTTACGCGGTGGTCGCACTATTTATAATACGGCACAATTTATAACACAAAGCGTCTATTATTCAACTCCAAACTGAACTCAACTGCAGCATTCCTGGGTCCCTTTTATACTGGCTGCCTCTTGGTCGAGTACCTTCTCGAACCTTCCCTGGTTCTGGGAACTCGACGTGTTGTCTTGAGCCAATGGGAAGGTTCCAGCCAATTCATTACAATGCGAGAATGTTCTAGAGCAACCCTTAGCACTCCACAGGTCATTGACCCTGCGACGCTGGCAGCCCATTTGATGGGCACAGGTGCAATCTCACAGCAATAAGAAGGGTGATTTGGTCAATTACATTTTCATCTTCAGCCAATATCATAACTTTGAAATTTAGGTACCCATTGTTCCCCCCTGATTGGAATAGAAGTTACACACATCAATATCTGTTTTCATGAACATTCAACTACCAAAGAAAAGAGAACAGTATTTAGGTTTCATGTGAGAGAAGCCTGACATTGTACCGCCTGGTACAATAAGGACGAAAAAAGGACTACAAATTCTGTCACAGGGGTTGGTTATTCCTCGGACCTCGCGCATGGAGACTCATTTCTTCAACATGGGGGAAATGAGGGAAAAAGTGGGTGTAGCGGGACCAATTTCAATCGATTCAGGGTCCCATATTCAGTGGAAAATGATACCCCCAGCCTAGGTTCCGAAATTCGGCTTAAAGAGTAGATGAATAGTCGGCACTTATCTTTCAAAATCATAAAGTTCGGTACTTTCATGAGAAAACCACAATGATGGTTGATTATTCCTTCAATAACTGATAGAAGAATTGATTATTCCTTGAATAATCGACCTATGTTTTCATGCAAAAAGTCAATCTCTCAAATTCGGCCCAAACATTTTTTCTACGCGTTTCAGTGTCTCGATCAAAATTAGCGAATGTCTCTCCGCCGTCCACGCCAATTTGGATGCTGAATCCAATTAAAAAGCGTCCCAGAACGGTTGGCATCCACTGGAAGAGGTTTTGGGTCAACATGGCTGGCTATCTATTACCCATTTTGAATATGTGTTTTCAAGATTTCTGGTACCTAGGCGTGTCGGGTATGATTTTCCTCTAAGTTTTGGACGCTGAATCCAATAAGACGGGTCCCGGAACGATTGGTGCCCTCTGGATAAGGTTATGGGTCAAAATGGGTGCCTATTTACCCATTTCGAATATGTGTTTTCCTAATTTCTTGTACCTAGGCGTGTGGGGTATCATTTTCCACTAAATTTTGGACCCTGAATCGATTGGAATTGGTCCGGGACCCGCGACACTAACTGTTTCCCCGATTTTCTTCATGTTGAAGAAATGAATCTCCATTCGCCTGGTCCGAGGTTTAAATTAGTTTCCATGGGCCAGACTCGGAGAATAACGAACCCGTCTGTATGAATTTGCACACTTTGATACGTCAAGAAAAAAAATTTGGACCGAATCGGAGAATTGGACTTTCTGCATGAAGGCGTGGGTTGATTATTCAAGGAATAACCAACCAAAATGTCATCTCGTTCTAAAGGGCTGGCGAACTCATTTGAGAATGATCAGGCGTTGGACGTGTTGTAGTTCTCGCACGACTTCAAACAATAATTTTGCTGTCATAACCGGTCGCCAACAAAAGAAACGATTCATATTTCAAGTCAGCCCTGACCATCTGGACATATGGCGGTCCATTTGGAGGCCCGGTTCGAGGAAAAACGTGTGAGTTTGCATCAGGCGCAAACGTGGGGGGCTTTGCGTTCACAATCTGGCGCAGACAGATCGCCAGGATAATACGCAGACCGGTAAAGTTCGCCCACGTAGGAGTTCCACAAGAGTAATGGGAGCTCTTAAAGCCGTTTAATCTTTTGATCGAGATTAGAGATGGTATCGTCACCATTTTTGTTTTAGAGACCCTTCACGAGCCTCCAACGAATGCTCGCGCGGTAATTTAATGAACGATTCAGTATTATGCTCCACTGATAAGAATGGCTGCTTCCTGGTACTGGGTGTGGAACTGGGTTTTTTTAAAAACTCTCCAAATTCTCACACACGGGTTGGTTATTCCTCGGACCAGGCGCATGGAGATTCATTTCTTCAACATAGGGAAAATTAGGGAAACAGTCGGTATGACGGGTCCCGACCCAATCCAATCGATTCATCGTCCAAAATTTAGTGGAAAATGATACCCCACACGCCAAGTTACCAGAAATCTCGAAAACACATATTCAAAATGGGTAATAGATACCCATTTTGCCCCATAACCTCTTCCAGTAGGTGCCAATCGTTCTGGGACCCTTTTCATTGGATTCAGCGTCCAGAATTATTGGATAATGATACCCCAAAACCCAAAAATCTCGAAAATCCATTTTTCGAAATACTTTTAAGTTTTAGCCCCATTGGATTGAATGTTGAGGGGGGGATAAGGGGTCAAAATATGTATTTGTAAAATGGATTTTCGAGATTTTTGGCGATCTAAGCGTGTGAGGTATAATTTTCGACTACACTTTGGACGCCCAATCGATTGGAATGACTCTCCATGCTTCCGGTCTTCAGAAAAACCCCTTGTGAAGAAATTTGCAGCGCTTCTTAGAACTATAATAATGATATGGGGTGGCAAACGCCAAGAACATCCAACATTTGCAAAAGTAGCTTTTCACGTTTCTAGCCAATATTTTATTCCAATTGAATATTTTAAAACGGTTTTTCGGACGAGGGTGAGTCAACTAACTTCAACCGGTTAATTACCTTTTGATACCAGAGTAATCAATTCTTCTCTCGAATCCGTATCTTTCATGGTGGCACCTCAAAATGAACTTTCCTCGGTTTAATAGGTAATCCTTTCAAAGTCCATTTATCACCAGGACGCTTACATAAATCCCGCGAACTGGTTGGATGCTCTTTTTTCCTCTGCTACGCTAAAAGTGGCAGAAGCGTCTTTTGGAGAGGAACCCCCTTGCAAGCACTAGCGTAATGCCTGGCGGATGACTGATGGCCGACGGGTTGAAGATGTAATTAAAAATCGATCTTCAAAATCCTCTTTACATCGCCACCCCGTTATATGCTTCCCTGTGTAACGGCTCTTCCCCTCAGGCTTCCCATCTTCCTTCACTTAGGTGTATCACTAGAATGATACATCAGCGTACACTACAAATATTGCAGAGCATAACACCACAACTTGAGTACATAAAGAACCAATCAATGCGTATCAAAAGCTTGGCCCGGTGCCAATTGAATGGCATTAAATCAAGAATTTTCTGTTGGCGTATTCGTTGGGTCTAAAACCTACACGTTCAACCCACACTGGACACCAAGTTAATATCTACATAATAGTCTTCTTCTAGCGAAACAATGAAAGGAATTGTGGCGGCATAAACTTTCATCGGGTCGCATAATTCGGATTTGCATAACCTGTGCGTCTCCTATAAGAATAGCCTCCATGGAACCACTGTTTCATTCTTTTAGCAAATATTTGCCAATATCGAATAAAACATTTCATTTCAGGGTCCACATTTAGTGGAAAATGATACCACACGCCTAGATCGCCAAAAATCTGGAAAATCCATTATTCAAAATACACATTTTGACCCCTATCCCGCCCAAATTTGGTCCGGCTGAAAAGTTTTGAGAAAGAACCATAGCCAGATATGTTACAGAAATGACAGATTTTTAGAAAATTTTTCTACTACCAAAATCGGCGTGGACGGCGGACGGCGGAGGGCGGACGGACATTTGCTAATTTTGATCTAGACACCTTGAAACGTACAGAAATGAATTTTCTGCCGAATTGGAGAGATTGACTTTTTGCATGAAAACACAGGTTGATTATTCAAGGAATAATCAATATTCCTAATCAATTATTCAAGGAATAATTAACCATCATTGTGGTTTTCTCGTGAAAGTACCGAAATTTATGATTTTGAAGATAAGTTCCGACTATTGATCTACTTTTTAAGCTGAATTGAATTGTGACACACTCATGTATCCCCGCTCCCATGAAAATAGGTCCGTCTCTAGTTGGTTCTCAAAACTTTTCAACCCGAATTGGACCAAATTTGGGCTGGATAGGGGTCAAAATGTGTTATTTGAAAAACGGATATGCAATATTTTAGGCGATCCAGGCGTGTGGGGTATCATTTTCCACTAAACTTTGGACCCTGAATCGATTGAAATGGGTCCAGTACCCGTCAAACCCACTGTTTTCCCCATTTTCCCATGTTTCATGTTTTCATGTTGAAGAAATGAGTCTCCATGCCCCCGGTGCTAGGAATAACCAACCCCTGTGAAAGAATTTGCAGAGTTTGTATAATCGACCCCATGAAGGCGGTCAACCTTGAACGTTATTACCTTTTATATCATACCACAAATAGGGTAATTAATATTCTTGAAACAATATAGTTCTCCTTAACTCTAATTATAGTTTAGTTACTACAGAATCAGATGAGATGTGGAAGACTTTCAGTGCTTTAATATCATGATTTCTTCTCCAAAAATATAAGTTGTCCCTCGTTTAGGAGTAAGTATCGATTTGCTCGATCGTCGAGCCAAAGAAGTTGAATGAAGAAAGAGAAATGTAAGAAGAAAACACCACAGGGTTTCTTCTATTTTAAACCATGTCTTCGGTTGACACCATTAATCTTAACTACCCCGCCCAACACTAGCTGAGGGCTGGAAGAAAGCAATTTTTCACGACCAAACACCTCTCTGTTGTCTAGGGTTGAAAATTCTTGAGAATACCTTAGCCGTTGGAGCCTAAATGGAAGACAGTTTAAGGGCGGTGGTGAAAAACGGAAAAGATTCATAACCGCTTCCGAAGGAATTTTCCCTTTTTTGCCTGGGTCGGCCGTTATTGAGTGAAGATGAAATGGCCGTTTTGATTGGAGCCGTCAAAACTTTGACAGCCGCTATCAGCTCTTTTACGACCCGCGAACAATCTCCGACTGGAAAATGAACTTCCTCTACCACTTTCCCAATATACAGTCCTCTTTATAAGGATTGATCGATTGATCCAAGTTAATTGCTTCTACAACCATCTGTTTCTGTCTCCTTTGCGAGACCTATTTGGGTCAAAGGCCTAAAGGAATATGTACGAGTATGTCACTTACTTTAGGTTGGTTATTCCTTGAATAATCAACCTATGTTTTCATGCAAAAGGTCAGTCTCTCCGATTCGGCCTAAAATTTGTTCTGTGCGTTTCAAGGTGTCTAGATCAATAAACGCTGCAACTTCTTACACAGGGGTTGGTTACTCCAAAAACAGTGGGTGTGGCGGGTCCCGGACCCATTCCAATCGATTCAGCATCCAAAATTTAGTGGAAAATGGTACCCCACACGACTAGGTACCAGGAATCTCGAAAAGAGACATTCGAAATGAGTCGATAAGTACCCGTTTTGACTCGTAACCTCATCCAGAGGGAACCAATCATTCCGGGATCCATGTAATTGGATTCAGCGTCCAAAATATAGTGGAAAATGGTACCCCACACGCCTTGGTACCAGAAATCTGGAATACACACATTCAAAATGGATATGGATAGCCATTTTGACCCATAACCTATTCCACTGAGTGCCAATCGTTCTGGGACCCTTTTCATTGGATTCAGCGTCCTGAAGTTAGTGGAAAATGATACCCCACACACCTAGATTGCCAAAAATCTCGAAAATCCATTTTTTGAAGCACACATTTTGACCCCTACCCCGCCCAAATTTGGTCCAATCGGGCTGAAATGTTTCCAGGACCTACTAAAGCCGGGAACGGACTCCTGACTCAAATTTCAGATTTTTAGAAAATTTTCTATTACCAAAGTCGGCGTGGACGGCGGACGGACATTTGACTTTCTTGATGTAGACACTTTGAAATGCCCAGAAAAATGTTTTGGGCCGAATCGGAGAGACTGCATAAAACTTAATGCATAAAAACAAGTTGATTATTCAAGGAATAACCAACCAAAAGTATGTGACATACTCCTACATATTCCTTTAGGCCATTGACCTGAATATGTCTCGCAAAGGAGACAAACAGATGGTTGTAGAAGCAATTATTTAGGATCAATCGATCAATCCTTAATAATCAGGAACGAAAAGTAAACAATCGAATTGATTCTACTTGAGTCGACAATAACTTGGGAATACGTCCTCTTTTCATATCATTTCATTTCGTTCTATGAAAATTTGATGGCAGACATTGTCGTTTATCGGCAAAAGTATATATTTTTTGGCGCTGAGCAAACAATTATGAAATAATTATTTGTTATCGCCATCTTCTATATGATCAAACCAATATTCATTTGTGGAATTAGTCAATACTACCTACCTAGGCTACCCCCCCCCCCCCCCATTTTCAATGGCAATGGTCCAACACCGACTTATTTCTCTCGAACTCGATGTACTGCTATTGAGTTTCAATCGATTCGGGAAGAGAGTGGTGAATGAGTGAGCTCTTTTTTTATTTATATTGTCCGATACGACGAAAAGAACGAATTCATTAAAATTTATTTCAATGAGTGGAGCCGTGTAGGTTTGATGATGGGAGGAATGTATTTCAAGGGAGACAGGTTGTTTTTTCAGCCCGGATATCAACATTCAGACGGCTGGAATGGCACGGATTCCAACAATATAAGCCCTCAGCCCTTCAATTCCATCGTCCGCTCGCACGCACACATTCCCAATGTGGAAGAGGGAAAAGTTTCATTCCTGTTAATCTGATAACACCCAATCTGCGAGCCCCTCCCCGGGATTGTCGTCGTAAAAACCGAACAGAAATCCCCCATTTTTAGAAAGGACCATAACAGAGTGAGATAAGAGCTTATGTTCAGGTGAGCGAGGGAAACGGGTAGGTTATTGAAAAAGTGGTGGGAGCGAAGGGGGTGAAAGACCGGGAATGGATACTAACCAAGAAGAAACGGAGATAGGGATGAAGGAACAGTGGGACGTGGATTGTTTTGCTTCGGTCCGGTCCCAAGGGCGGCCAAAAGGGACCCAAAAGGGACCGCATCCATGAATGGACAATCGGATTCAGGGCTCACCCCAAGTTTCATCAGGCTTCCCGACAACCCTCTACATCCGGCGAAACGGCCGTGAAAAAGAGAGACTTGCGTCTTGTTTAGAGCATCAAAAGAGCGTGAATTGTGTTTGAGGTCTGTGAGAAAGGTCAATCTTTCCGATTCGGCCCATAATTTTCTTCTGAACGTTTCAAAGTGTCCTGATCAAAATGAGCAAATGTCCGTCCTTCGTACGCCGTGATAGGAGAACATTTTCAACTGAATGTTGAACCCTGAATCGGTTGGGATGGCTCCGGACCCGTCAAACCCACTGTTTTCCCCATTTTCCTCATGTTGAAGAAATGAGTCCAAACGACTGGTCCGAGGAATAGCCAATCTCTGTGAAAGAATCTGCAGCTTGGGCGGGGTAGGGGTCAAAATGTGTATTTCAAAAAATGGATTTTCGAGATTTTCGGTGATCTAGGCGTGTGGGAGTATCATTTCCCACTAAATTTTGGACGCTGAATCCAATGAAATTGGTCTCAGAACGATTGACACCCGCCGGAAGAGGTTATGATTCAAAATGGTTATCTATGTGTGTAAGTTGAAGTGGGGGGATAGCGTTAACAAACGAAGAGAATCCACACTACAAAATGCTTTCAGTTGGTTTGAGTAAATTGGCCAAACGGCTCCATTTTGTAAGATGTAACCCGATTCTGGTTCGCCCGTGCTAACATCGTTGACGATGCCTTTGTTTCATCAACGGGCATAGCGACCGTGTTTGCTTTCCACGGAGTTGATTGGTGAAAACCCGGAACGAGAACAGGTATATCGATTGATGTTGGTGGGCTCGAGGAAACAAGACGTTGGGAAGTTGATTCTTGAACCCTGTCAGTTGTCCGTACAATCCGTTGGGTCTCCTAGAGTGTTTGCAATTAACGGACAAATTTTACATGCGTTGTTGAAACTGAAAATTGTTGATTTACCGATCCAGAAGAATTTCTGTTGGGTATATTATGCAAATTTCGAAAATACTCAGGACTTTTGCTTCTCAAAAGTACCCGTCATCAGAATCTCGACAACCAACACAATGGCCAACATGGTCGATGTGTCAATTCTCATCTCTATTAGAATTCTTGACCATATCTTTGTCAACAAATCGTGGCAATTTGTGAAAGTGTTGGAAGATCACAACCGATTCGACCCTAGGGACGTGAAATCCAGGCACCATGCGGAGCTATCACCATTTGGTCTCAAAACGTCACGCAAGTTTATTAGAAAGAAGTCCGTACAGCACAACGGACCCTGGATAGTTCCCTATATCAGACAAAAAGGGTGAATTTTCTACAAATCTGTAATATTTAGCCCGATCGGACCAAATTTGGGCGGGGTAGGGGTCAAAAAGTGTTTTCCAAAAAATGAATAATCAACCTATGTTTTCATGCAAAAGGTCAACCTCTCCGATTCGGCACAAAATGTTGGGAATTCGAGATTTTGGGCGATCCAGGCGAGTGGGGTATCATTTTCCACTAAATTATAGACGCTGAATCCAATGAGGTGAGTCCCAGAACGATTGACACCCACTGGAAAAGGTTATAAGTTCTAGTACCTAAGCGTGTGGGGTATCAATTTCTACTAAATTTTGGACTTTGAATCGATTAGGATGAGTCCGGAACACTCCACACTCCTCGTTTTTCCCATCATTTTGCTCTAAAAAATAAAAACCATTTTGTAAAGCATATGTGTTTGATCTTGAGCTGTTGATGCGCTAACTATCGAATTTCATCGAGAGACTCCAAAAAACATATAAATAATAATAATAAACCAAAAGTTGCTCAACTATTTTTCTTTTTAATCCCAACTGATCGGGATCTGCTGAATGATGTTAATGCGAAGTTTACAGCGACGGACAGATTGGATACTTATTCATAGGAAATAATTCAAAATCCAACTGAGTAGTGCACAGTAAAACTCGTTTATTACTTTGCATACCAGACCGCAGGGCAGTAAATTCAAACGTCTATGTCAGTGGAAGCTTGTTATTGAATTACTGGCGTCTGCTGAGACTTTTACGGTTTAGCGTAAGGAATATCGGTAGCTGGTTAAGCGATAAAATCTGCCCTCTCATTCGAGGGTCTGACTATCGTGTTACCATTGCACAAATGTTTTCGTGGTCGGATTGATCATTTGGTCGCATGTTGCTTATTTGGTATTTTATTGGTCGTGTAGGTACTAAATCCTTTCCTTCGGTTCGGTAGTCGTGGGCACTTGGCAGCCCCTTAGTGCGTTAGGCGTTGGTTAAGAGAAACTCAGGAGACATAAAGATATAAAAAGGACGTTATGGTTCCATCCCAATAAGATATGTTTCTAAACAACGAGGATTTTGGGCCGATCGGACCATATTTTAGGGAGGAAGGGGTCCAAATGTGCATTTTGAAAATAATGTATTATGTGTTTTCGATATTTCTGGTACCAAGGCATGTGGGGTATCATTATCCATCAAATTTTGGACGCTGAATTCAATGAAATGGGTCTCGGAACAATTGGCACCTTCTGAATGAGGTAATGGGTCAATATGGGTACCTATCTACCCATTTCAAATGTTTGTTTTCGAGATTTCATGTACCTAGGCGAGTGGGGTATCATTTTCCACTAAATTGTGAATGCTGAATCCAATGAAACGGGTCTTGGGATAATTGGCACCCACCAGAAGAAGTTACGGGTCAAAAAGGGTGCATAGATCCATTTTGAATATGTGTTTTCGAGATTTCTGGTACCTAGGCGTGTGCGTTATCATTTTCCACTAAATTTTGGACGCTGAATCCAATGAAATGACATCCACCGGAAGACGTTATGGGTCAAATTGGATATCTATCTACCCATTTCGAAAGTGCATTTTGTGATATCTCGTACCTAGTTGTGTGGGATATAATTTTCTACTAAATTTTGGACGCTGAATCCATTGGAGTGAGTCTCCATGCTCCTGGTTCTAGGGAAAACCAACCCCTGTGAATGAATATGCAGCGTTTTTCATCGAGTGAATTCCATGATTTGTTATTCCCTATAGGTATCAGGTGATGCCCATGATGTCCTCACAAACTACCCCATCCAAGTACACAATCCTATGTGGTATTGATACTCATTAACTAATTTCTCATGCGCATGCACTCTTTTTTCCTCCTCATTCACTTCAGCCAAAAAGTTAAATGTGCAGATATTCCCTTTTTCCTCTTCCAGATATTTCCCAGAGCTACTTCATGTGTCATCGACCACGTTGATTGGTGCGAGATTAAGTGTCTAACTGGTTGCAATTATATGGCTTAGTTTTCTCTTGAGAAATTAAAAGAATTCCATGCCAGTGGCCTAGTAATGAATGCCAGTGACAAGGCAAGAGGAAACAGCTCCGAGAATCTGATACCTCGCGGCGTGGAAATAAGTCCGCTAATAAATCTAAGCTTTAATTAAAGATAATGAACAGTTGTAAGGGACTCTTGGTTGAAGATGCCTTGAGGCTAGGAATCGTTTACGTTTTTGTTGCGGCAAGTTCGACTGACGGCAACCTGGAGCGGCTACTTCGCTGGTCAAAGCGGTGGAACAACCTTTTCATTTTTATGCAATATAATGGCTTAGGAAAGAGCCACCTAACTATTGTTTCTTTCCTCGAATTTCTAAATATTTTCATCTCGTTATTTCTGCTCGTTCTAGGAAATTGAGCATTTATTACGCTTTGATTATTAATTTTTGTTGGTTTTTCCTTGAATCGCGTACCCGCCGGAACCCCTTACCCCTTTCCTAGGGGTTTACGAATTTGGGCGGGGTAGGGGTCAAAATGTGTATCACCGGAAGAAGTTATGGGTCAAAACGGGTTTCTATCATTTTGAATATGTTTTTTCGAGATTTCTAGTACATTGGCGTGTTGGGTGTCATTTTCCAATAAATTGTGAACCCTGAATCGATTGGAATGGGTCCTGGAACGATTGGCGCCCTCCGGAAGAAGGTTTGGGTCAAAATGGCTATCTATCTACCCATTTTGGTTGGTTATTCCTTGTTGAATAATATTCAACAATGTTTTCAAGATTTCTGTCACCTGGGAGTGTGGGGTATCATTTTCCACTAAACTTAGGACCCTGAATCGATTGGAATGGGTCCCGGACCCGCCATACCCACTGTTCCCATTTCCCCATGTTTTAAGTTTGGATAGATGAGTCCACCTCGTATTTAAATCAATATTGAAGTCAAATTGGGTAACTATTACCCATTTTGAATATGTGTTTTCCGGATTTCTGGTACCTAGGCGTGTGGGTTATGATTATCAACTGAATTTTGGACGCCAAATTCAATGAAATGGGTCTGGGAACGATTGGTGCCCTCTGGATGAGTTTATGGGTCAAAATGGGTGCCTATCTACCCATTTTGAATGTGTTTTCGAGATTTCTGTAACCTAGGCGTGTGGGGTATCATTTTCCACTTAATTTTGGACCCTCAATCGATTGGATTGGGTCCGGGACCCACCACACCCACTGTTTCCCCCATATTGAAGAAACCAGTCTCCATGCGCCTGGTCCGAGGAATAACCAACCCATGTGTTAGAATTTGTTTTGATTTGCGACCGCGATTAAATGGAAGTTTTATTCGGGGACAGGAAAACTTCCATGGTTAGATTGTATAAATTGAGTCTTTAAAATAAATATTCCAATAAATAATACGCCAAGGATGGACAGGTGGACCAATTTAGCTGCATTAGGGGGTGGTTGCCAATTATCTCAGATATTAAAGGGTCCCATGACCGGAAGCTCAGATTTTTATACATTTTTCACTACTAATGTTGCTGTAGACATTTGCTTGGTAGTCTAGTGGTATAGACGAAGGATTGGGTTGGTAACCCAAGTGGCCAGGGTTCGAATCCTTGATAGAGCAACTTACATAATTGTTTGACCTGACCCTCATATGGGGGGTGAGAAGTAGCCGTGAACGATATCGTCAGATTAATTTACGATCCTCTTTGGAGGACATCTGACGACGTTCGCGACACCTGATCAGGTAGTCGGACGAATATCCAATATTGAATGTCCTTCTTAACTTTACTTCACTACCATGTATGCATGAGAAAGCACGTGCACGACACTATAGGGTAGCTGTGATGTCAAGGATGGAATTCCTTGGTAGGGAGAGTCGCGTGGGCATGCGTCCTACTATTACCATTCTAAGGTTAAATTTGATTCAAATAAAAGTATTTTATATGATTTAATAATTTTAATTAGAAAGTATTATATCAAATTCGTTAAATATTTGACCACTCGGGACAGCTCAATTGCTCCCTGCACCAGCTGCCTACCTAGCGGGAGGAGGATCAACTACTGAACCAGTCAAATCCTTCGTTGAGGTATGTCTTGATAGAAGAAAAACCTCAAGAAAATATACAAGAAATATTACTCTCACATAAACAACAAGCATACTAATTTATAATGTCATATCAAAATAATGAAGTTCACCTGGCAGTTGTCAACACTGCGAGGCCATCTTGTTTCCTGCCTTCTGACGCTTGGCGTCTTCCTGTTGTAGTTGTGACTTCATTCAGATCCAAGAATATAATACGTTCAAGTGACAAAGTGTTGTTCAATTATTAAATCCAATATTATCCATATTCATAGATCAAAAGGTAAATAAGAAGTGGTTCGTTTCATGTGTATGCAATTCAGTGGAAAAACGCCGATAATTTGGCGGAACTGTTTTGAGATCTCCACTCACCTAAACCTAACCTAAAAGCGAGATCGTTTTGACCTAGATCCACACGATTTAGTAGACCAATTCTACATTTAGGAAGCTCAGCAACCACATTTACCGAATTTGAACACTTGTTATTACAGTTCGAAGGAGTTCTGAACTCACAGTGTGACTCGAATTCATCTTTACCCCATCACCGTTGGTTAGTTAGAAAGTTGAAGCTTCGCTCCTATTACCATACCCTTGAGGGAACTGGGAAGTGATTCGCCTCCCACCGCGCTAGATGAGTTTCAAGACGAGACATCTCGGATCAACTGTAATATGCAGATTTTGCGTTGCCATATAGCGATGCAAAGTAGGTGCAGAATCCCTGCGGGTAGGTACCGAGTTTGCTTCTTGACGAATCCATTCGTGACCCAGTTTAAATCGTTGATGCGTAGCCGATTTGCTACGGGGAATGTCGGTTACAAGGAGCCAACGTGATATGATATGATTTACTATTATTGATTACATGAGGTTAGATGGTTATTAGTGTGTACAGTGGGAAGGCCCCAAGAACCATAAGGAGGAGGTAACCTTGTGCGGTTTGAGGGAGTTGATTAGGTACTTGAAACATGATATATAAACTCACTATACTCTTATCAAATAGAGTACAATCATGTAGTTATCTGGTTTTTAATGTTTCAATATTCTAGAGACGCCTGTTCATACTGTAGTAATTGAATATAATCTATTCTCTGGGCAATCAACCAGGAGAAGATATCCATCTAATTTGTTTGTGTGAAATTTGAAGGTGATATTAATTCTATTGGTAGGGAACGAATCAGGAAAGGCAGGCTTATTGGAGTGTGTCTGGATGTGCCTGTGGATGAACCTTGGGAGGAGGGGTCGAAGGAATATGACATATTTCTGGAAATCACGAATAGGCCCGAATGTTTGTCAAAAACGCTGCAAATTCTTTCACACTGGTTGGTTATTGCTTAGACCAGGTAGGGAGACTCATTTCTTCAACCTGGGAAAATGGAGATAAATGGGTGTGACGGGTCCTGGACCCATTTCAATTGATTCTTCAGGGCCCAAAAATGTAGTGGAAAATGATCCCACACGCCTAGGTACAAGAAATCTTGAAATCACACATTCAAAATGGGTAGATTGATACCCACTTTGACTCATAACCTCTTCCAGTGGACGCCAATCATTATGGGACCCATTTTATTGGATTCAGCGTCCAAAATTTAGTGGGAAATTTTACCCCACACGCCTAAATTGCCAAAACTCTAAAATCCATTTTTAGAAATACACATTTTGACCCCTACCCCACCCAAATTTGGTCCGATCAGGCTGAAAAGTGTCGAGGACAAACTAAATCTAGAAATGAGTCCCTGACCAAAATTTCTCATTTTTAGAAAATTTTCTACTACCAAAATCGGCGTGGACGGCAAACGGACATTTGCTAATTTTGATCTAGACACTTGGAACGTCCAGAAAAAATTTCTGGGCCGAATCGGAGATTATTAGTAAAGAAAGAACTAACCAAAATGAGAGAAAGTTGGTTTGGGGAGATTTGGATTTGATAACGACGTGTGGATTTTGACGGTTTTTCGCCCTCTTTGGTGAGACTGTTGTTGTCCTTAGAAAGCCTCCCTGCTTACCAGAATCAATTTGACTCACAATATGAAGGTTGGTGTTACTAATTAGGAGTCAGGATGACCTACATTCATAACCCAGTGTAAGCCTCTCTCGAATTGAAATCTGTTATAATTTAATTCGGGTTTCTTCGGAGGTTTTGAATGGACCTAGCGAGAGGATACGGGATGTAAGTCCAAGACTTACGACTGAGGAACTAGGGATACCAAGGATGAGCATAAAATACACTGATACAAAATGAATTATAATTGAAAACAAGGACACGTTGCAAAGGAGAATATGCCTCAACCTGGGCTAGAATTGATACAAGACAAAGTAAATTAGACAACATGTGGAGCATAAAATAATACAATAAATACAAGATACATGAAATTATGATATACATGAAATACAATTTAATGAGCAAGTGCAACGATACCGGCTGACAAAATATTACAATATTACAGACAATATTACAGCTTCGGTCGACTTCAGCACAGTAGCAGAGTTCACTTCAGAGTGAGCACAGGACAAAGCCAGGATGGACTGAGTGAGATGCACTTGCACGGCAGGGTTACAAAAATATATGACTCCAACATGTTGGGCGCCTCCGCCCTGCGGGGCGCCTCGACAACGACTGCCTGGTTGGACGCCTTCACAATGAGTGCAGCCCTGGAGCTCTCCAAATGCAATGTCCGGGCAGGAGCTGCGCCCATATCCTGGCGCATGCTCCCTCCCTTCTGGCCTTCTGGAGGCAGCAAGCCTGGGGGCTTACACCAGTATCACTAATGTTGGTTAGACTGAATGTCTGGGTCATGAAACCAAAATGTCCAAAAAAAATGTGCTCGCAGTAGGACATTTTCTAAAAATACGATATTTTTGGTTAGACAAATCCTTTGGGCTCTGCCTAGTTAGCCCAGACAACATTTCAGCCAAATTGGGCCAAATGTTGGGAGGGTATGGGTGAAAATGTGTACTTTTGATACTCGACTTTCCAGTTTTTTGGGTCTGTAGGCGTGTGGAGTATCAGTATCCACTAAATTTCAGGCGCTGAATCAATCGGAATGAGTCTTTGACACCCCACATTCATTGTTTTCTCATAATATTGCTATATGGAGGAATTGACGGCGCTTTGGTTGGTTATTCCTTGAATAATCAACCTATTTTGTATTAGTATACCTATCCAGGAACTGCAGGTGGCTAATGGTTATTGGATTACGATTCAGCTGACAAAGTACTCCTTCAATTCACCAATACAGAACACTCGCTGAATCAACTTGAAACGAAATTATTCAAACTTAACTCGTGGCCGCACAATTCATTTGCGTTCACGAGTTCGGCTGGGCAATTGGGTTGGGTTCAACAGTAGCGGGCTTCTCTGTTGTCGGTCAGAGTTGGCTAATCTTGTGAAGTGCTGCATTTCATTACCGGTTCGGTGAACCCGGTTCACGAACACCTTTTCGGGGCGATTTATTGTTGTGGAAATGGTCGCGTCAGTTCTACATCACGGGGAATGAGTGGAATTCGTTTAGTATGACAGCTGGCTTTCCGTTATTACGTACAAGAAGATTGATGAGTGAACTCTAACTAGAGCCTAAGTGAGACGAGCAAGTTTCTACATGCAAAATCTACTAAGTTCGTGCAATTAGGGACGTCACGATATATATAGTTCCCACAAGCAGGGAAATAGCCACCGAAAAACAATTGAGCAAATGAAAATACTGAACTCGTAATGTGTTTTTGCAAAAAGGATTTTCGAGATTTACGGCGATCTGTGCGTGTAGGGTATTGTTTTCGACTAAATTTTGGATGCTGAGAAACCTTTGAAATGTTTTCCCGGAACGGTTGGCATCCAACGGAAAAGATTACGGGTAAAAATGGGTATCTATCTACCCATTTTGAAGGAGGGTTTTTAGATTTCTCGTATTTAGCCGTGTTGGGTATTATTTTCGACTAAATTGTGGACTCTAGATCCAAGGAGATGGGTATAGGGGCGATTGGCGCCCACCGGAATTTGACACATTTCATAGGATTCAGCGTCCAAAATTTAGTGGAAAATGGTACCCCACACGCCTAGATTGTCAAAAATATCGAAAATCCATTGTTTGAAATACACATTTTGACCCCTTTCCCGCCAAAATTTGGTCCGATCGGGCTGAAAAGTTTTGAGGACCAACTAGAGCCGGGAACGGACCCCTGACCCATATTTCAGATTTTTAGAAAATTTTCAACTACCGAAATTTCTCGGAGATTTGCAAATTTTGATTAAGAAAGCTTGAAACGTCCAGAAAATTTTTTTTGAGCCGAATCGGGGAGATTGACTTTTTGCATAAAAACATAGGTTGATTATTCAAGGAATAACCAACCAAAACTCCTTGAACATGGAGGAACGGAGTTGTGTGACCGCGACGTTAGTTCTTTGTATGGGAGATTTCTAAAAACGCTTCCTTGTAACAGCCTGTCGCCCCACTACTCTTTTTCGGGATTTTTCTCGAAATGAAAAGCACGTTTTTCTTGAAAAAGAAAAAACCCGCACTTATTGAACGCGGTTCCAATGGGGATGGCAGCTAAGCAGCAGAGACGAGAAGGAAAGGCTTAGGAACCCAAGTCCGCGTCATCCCAAGTGAAACCTTAGCCTTCTGAGCTGCTTAAGCTGGTAATGGTGGCGTTGAACGCATGAAAAGGGTCGAAAGACGTCGAGTTTTGAATAGGTAGCATCGCACCGAGTTGGCAGAGTTTCCTGAGAGCAGTTGGTTTGTTCCAAAGATTAGTTGATATCACCTTAGCCAAAATGTTCAATGGAATTCCACCTGTTTCGTTCCTTTTTGGCTGGTTCAAAGGTAGATTATCGAGTCGTCCTGAAAACAGCTGAATTGAAACTATTCTAGTACACGCATCGTATTTGTGAGGTTGACCAGAATCCAGCCTTTATAGGAGGTAAATCCGTAGGCTGACGGTATCGGACAGGGAATAGTATCCTCGCTGGTTCTCCAACACCGTTTCGATCGAACCCTCAGGGCGTGGGCGGGTCATTTTTGTTTATTGATGCCTCCTGAAGGGGACCAGCTTTTGAAAAAGAGCAGCGATAAAGCCATTTTTCAGGTAGCCGAGAGATCGGCCAAAAAAAGGAAGCTGCCAAGTAATTACGGGGTATTCGAGGGGGCAATAGAGCACGAATGCTTTTCGAAAGAGATGAGCTCTCGCCGATAGTCGTTCAGTTGGCGGAAGACGTACAGCTTCTAATTGCTACCGCCATCGCGATCAGGAACCTGATTAGAATATCGGGCTCTGTTCGAGGTGAAGGGACTCCGGGTTGGAGAATCATCTGATAGCCGTAGAAAGGAACTCCCTGTCCTGCTAGCTATCCGACATCTGATTCCATCGTACTGTTCTCTGACTGCTTCTCTTCGATTGTTTTTTACTTAAAAACAATTCATTCGCAATTGGCAAGGTAGAGGTATAACATATTTAAAATAATGTGCTATGCAATCATTTGTAGAGCAGGGGCCTATTCCTAGAAACTCTTCACTCCTCTCTCTGCACTCTGAATGTGCAAACTCCCCACTAAACGCGTTGGGCATACTATCCGTTCGTCATCAAAACATGAAGCGCCATTGTAGTGTGGCGGTAGAAGTCTTGAATTTTGCTCGTTTAGGTGTCCTAAGCGCAACAAAATATATACACAACAACAACTCACCTACATTTCCAGTAGAACAAGAAAGTTGGAGTGAAAGTGTCTAGGAACTGGAAGTTCTCCTACTCTTCGTAATTTTCTATGTGAAGAGTATGAGATGAAGAGTCGGAAAGCGTGGAGTGAAGAGTTTCTAGGAATTCCCGGGTTAGTATTGGCGATGTAGTAGCTTTACAATTGCCATGTTGGAGAGGATCAAAAGTGCTGAAGAGGGTTTTAACCAATGGGCATGGGAAAAATGTCATGTCAAGAATCTTCCATGAGTTTTGACGTCGTAATGACAGGTGAAAGTATCATCATTGAAGGATGTACAGGAACCTGGCACCAAGACGTGGCAAAAGTTGGGCTAGTAATGTCAGACTTCAGGCAGGGGTGGCTTTAGGATGGTGGCCCCAGGTGACGCCCAGCATGGAAGCCCTTTGACATCCGCAAAGCGTGAGTCTGAGTGATTCGCCATTCGGTCATGTAATTATGATGGAATAAATGTTGCTGCTTTAGCCAGCGTCGCTGTTTCCACCAGGCAGGCACCACGAGGAGGTAGCAGCATTACCCAGCATTTTGTTCGAGTGATATACGACTAGAACTAGTGGTTTTCCAATATCGATGAATTTTGGAATACAAAATTTGGTAAAAAACGACACCCCGCACGCCTAAATCGTTGAAAATCTCGGGCATGCTGAAAATGGGGGAAACAGTGGGTGTTGCGTGTCCGGGACCCATTTCATTCGATTCAGAGTCCAAAATTTAGTTGAAAATGATACCCCACACGCCTAGGTACCAGAAATCTCGAAAACTCACACTCGAAGTGGTAGATAGGCACCCATAACCTTTTCCGGGTGGTACCAATAGCCACGGGACCCGTCTCATTGGATTCAGCGTCCAAAATTTAGTGGAAAATGATACCCCACACGCCTAGATCGTCGAAAATCTTGAAAATCCATCATTCGGAAAACACATCTCTGGCAGGCCTCATGCTGAAGGGCGGTGGGCTGCGGACCCGTCTGCCGACCATGTCGTTTTGTTAGCAGAAAAATATCTAAAAAATCTGAAATTTTGGTCACGACCCGTTTCTCACTCTAGTTGGTCCTCTAAATTTTCAGCTCAATTGGGCCAAATTTGGGGAGCTACGGGTAAAAATGGGTATTTGTCTACCCCATCCCACATTTCCTCCATGCTTCTAGTTCGAGGAATAACCAAACCCTATGAATGAATTTGCTGCGTTTTGTGCAACCGAACTGATATCGGTTTAATAAGCCAATTCAATGTCCATCAGTGGTGCATGTGCTAATTTGGTGCCAGAGGCAATCGATTAAAATTTGTTATTGCTTTTCCTCATTTAAAAGGAGACCACGATCACGAATTCGGATGCAGTTCAAAACTTCATATCACGTGGAAACCTCTATTAGTTGAAAGAAAATGTTGTATCTCACCCAAGTACATACGCTCTGGACTGGTTCAATAGGAGACAACTTGCGCAATATCGAAGTTGGTCGAGTAAATAACGACTGCATCCACCGTTTACAAATCCTGTATAAGCGTGTAAACACCACCAGTTCCTCTGATCTCAAATCCAATAACGTCGGAACCTAGTCAACTATGTTCTGCTTATGCCACACGAAAGCAGTTACTCGTTGCTTGAACCCGACAAAAGTATATTTGCGATGTCCTCTCGCATCTGCACGATTTTTAATCAACTCTGAAATCACACATTATATTGTACTATTAAAAAATTATTAAACCTCGGCCAGCATCTGTCACAAATAGTGGCGACCCGAAGTTCTATTCGTCATTGCTTCTGTGAGAGCTAATAAATTGCAGAAAAGCAACCAAAAGATCTGCTAGAAATAAAATAAAACCCGATCCCTTGTAACCCTCGGCAGTACCAGTCATGGGAGTTTCTAGAACCACCTACCCTTTCGACATAGGGAAGTAAAATAGTACTGAAGGGCAGCTTGAAGTACGAGAATAAGAAACCCAGAAGGGCTAAGGGCGCGGTAAATCAAACCTCAAACCCCACAGCACAAAAGCCGTTACGGAACGAAACCTTTTTATCACCAGCCGACATTTTATCTGCTCTTCTCCGAGCCTTAGGAACGAAAACGAAAATTGTGGCCTTACTCTTCACGGAGGATTGATGGTTTTGGAGCCCCCCTCCCCCTCCCCCACCACCACCACTCGTTCACCTCTCAAAAAGACTTTCACCGAAAATCCCAAGATGAGAAGCAGTAGGTGGATTCGGGTGATCTCTTTAGAAAATCGTTAGAAGGGAAGAGATAAGGTTTAATCATATAGCCATTCATCATAAGAGCCCGTATGTTATCTTGGTGGCCAGAATGAGAAATGGAATTCACAGTAGTAACTTGAATATAACTTACTTCAATTGACGCCTCTTTCGATATTCTGCGCACGAATAATTGATCCTAAATAAACAGTTAGAATGTTAAATTGTATAATCTTGACCCAAAAAAGGTTGATGAATAATAGAAGACACATTCAAAATTTGCTAGGAATTTTACGAGACTACAAGGTTTTCTGTTCCAAAGATGAAACAAGACCAAAAATACACTTTATCAAATAACAGTCCAAAATGCATTCAATGCAATCAATGATAGTAACTACAGGCTTGCCTGTAGAGCTAACTGGTCACGAGAATCCCTGCGATGCGTCAATTTTTCACTGTAAGATCCTCACTGTAGGATCTAACAGTGAAAATTGACGCATCGCGGGATTCGTGACCAGTTAGCTCTACAGGCAAGCCTTGACAAATCGAACCCGTCTAGAACAAGTCGACAAACTCAAAATGTATCAGTTTGGGAAATTGAATTTGGAAAATTCTCTTTTCCGCTCGACCTGCAGCGAACTATACACCTCACTATACACCATCATTGAACTATATGACCCAACGTTTCATGGCCCGAATCAAAGTTTTTGAGCTAATGGGACCAAGGAAGGGAGGTTTTTTCGTTGAATTTTGATGATTTTTATGGATAATTTTCACAACCTTCCCATTTGCTTCTTTTTTCAATGGACAGTTTGGCAATCGTTTTGAGATAGTTCCTCTTATTGTGCAATTTGTAGGAATAATTTTTTTTTTTTTTATTAACTAACAGAAACAGTAACAGGTAACTGAAACAATGTCTGTCTTTTTGCTAGGCGGAATTGAGTGTAGGCCTGTTCTGGATTTACATAATGATTGAATGTTACTCCCCTCTGTGAGGGTACCTCCCATTACAGAACCATAGAATTACGGGGGGTCAACAAAAACCCATCATAAGAGCTTCTTCAAAAATCGTATGGTTTTCCGGTTTTTGACTTCGTTTCGAAACGGGTTAATACACACAGTGTAAAATACGAGAGAATACTCGTGTAATATAGATGAATAAGAGAAAAGCGGAACCGTTTTCCTAAAACTATGGCTTGTTGCCCACAGAAATATTCAAATCACCATCATGTATAGAGGATCGATCAAGATACAAACGGCCTTTCACACCTCATGCACCCCAAACGCTATGCTGACAATGAGCGATGTTTATAACACACAATTATGTAAATTTCTTTCATCTTACTCGTGCCGGGTAAACTATTGTTCGACCGACTCTTCGCACTTCATTATCGAAAGAAGGCGTCTCCGTCAACTTTGGAAGAAAAAAACTGATTACAAAACTCTATAAATAATTTATACATAAAGTAATTCCCAACGAGGTGAAGGGTGAGATGATGAGAAATGGTCATCTTTATGTGACTAAGATTAGCTTGCAGGAAAAAAGGTAATTACCAACTAATAGAGGCGTCAGAATGGCCGTTGAGAGGTTGTATTCGTTCAGTCATTCAATTCAAATGGGATGGTTTGGAACAGATTAGTTGTCTTGGAAGACATAATTCTATTCTCTAGGCCAATTCTATGTACCTATCACACCGATCATCTTTAATCTAGACACCTGGAAAGGACAGAAAAAATGTTGAGCCGAATCGGAGAGATTGACTTTTTGCATGAAAACAGGTTAATTATTCCAGAAATAACCAAACAATACCACCTTTTTTCAAGAACTCCGGAATAACGAATTTAGCAGGGGGTGAAAATTTTCGGGGACATCCTGTAAAGGGGAAAAAATTTGCAGCGTTTTAGAAAAGATCTCAAAAATGACCACTTTACGCAATGCGAACTTGCGTAAACGTGCACAACGGACACTAACACGTTTTTTTAAAATAGGAATCCCCTTTTTTTAGTACATATTTGGATTCTACGTCAAATTTCATGACATTTTAACCCCTCAATCGACAATATTGACCGCGTGCAACCGGTTCAGGGAGAAAGCAAAATAGCGCAACCCCAAAATTGTCAAATAGTGGATGATAATAAACTGTTAAGTGTGACCCATGCATTTCAATTGTTTTTTAACGTTAATTCATGTGATGCTATCCGTTTCTTGATTCGATCAAATTTGGGCGGGTTAGGGGTAAAAACGTGTATTTCGAAAAATGGGTTTTCGAGATTTTCGGAAATCTAGGCGTGTGGGGTATCATGTTCCACTGAATTTTGGACGTTGAATCCAATGGAATGGGTTTCGGAACAATTGGCACCCACCAGAAGAGATAATGAGTCAAAATGGGTACCAATCAACCCATTTCGAATGTGTGTTTTTGAGATTTCTGGTACCTAGGCGTGTGGGGTATCATTTTCCACTAAATTTTAGACGGAGAACCCGTTGGAAGGGGTAATGGGTCAAGATGGGTATCAGACCACCTGCCACACCCACTGTTTCCCTCATTTTCCCCATGTTTAAGAAAGTCTCCATGTGCCTGGTCTGAGGAATAACCAACCCTTGTGAATGAATTTGCAGCGTTTTGGAGTTGGAGCGTGTGTATGACGAGGGCATAAAAAAGTTGGTACCCATGCTGAAGAAATGTCTTGTAGTTGGTGGCTATTATGTAGAAAAATAAGGACATATTTTGCTGCAGAATTTGAATATAATATATGCATTTTCGATTTTTACCAGCAGTTGTAACCTTACTTTCTGGATGACCCTCGTATGATATTTGAGATCCTTGCAAAGAACCACCACACACACATACTAACAACTTACCAACAATTTTTTCAAGAACTCCAGAGTAACGATTTTAGCAGGGGGATGAACGTTTTTGGGGACATCCTGTATATTTATACAACATACATCACGGTTCTTGCACTGCAGGATTGCAAAATGTGATGAACTAGAGATTTTTACGTTGTCTACTCGTGTTGGGAGTTGAATGAATTATGAAAACATGTCGGCAAGTCGTAGGCGCCAACGCAAGACCTGTCCTCAACCATTCTTCCTTGTAGGGTCGGTAAGTAAACAGGGAATTATCTCCGCGGTGGCAGTTGGTATTCTATTCTTGGGACTCTCGACCTAAGAGAAAAGTAAGAAAAAAGGAAATAACTGAGACAGATAACCGCGGGCTCGAGATGCATTGCAATACCCGGTGTAAACGACTCTCGACAACTCCTCTTCATTCGCTCCAGACCTCCTGGGACTCCGACCTCCCTTTATACCGTGCAACAAATGATCATCGTGTCTAAACCCGGAGTTCCCTCGTGCCTAACTGAGTATACAGAAAGAGAAAGCATTCACCGAGTCCGAAAGAACCAGTATAAAAATATCGCCTAACGAGGAGGAGCCTAGAAGGAAGTCTCGTGAAGGATTTACAATGTGATAATGTCCCACCGAGTCGGTACTAATTGCTGTAAAACCTTCTCCCCAACCTCGAGGAGGGGACTTCGTATCCGGTCTGGCACGTTCTATTTGTAGTTGTTTGGTTGTCTTGTAGAAAACCCAACTCTTTAACCCTCGTGCTTGAACGCGGATGACGTTCGGGCCGTCGACGGCATTTTGTTCGATAAATTAGCTGCTCGAAATGAATGGATCGTCTCATTTCGGCAAAGCAACTAATGACTGTTACTCAACTAGAATTACTGATTTAAAAATACGATTTCAATTTATTTTTAAATCCATTATTTTAGGTCTCGTAAAAATGACTTAATGATGAAGTTAAACGAAAATTGAGTAATTTTTGAGAAAGTTGTCTCGGTATTTACCTACATTCATAGGAACATGGAACTTTTCACTACTTTTAGAACTCTTCAGTTGGTATTTCAGAAAGTAATTTATTGAGGGACTTCAGTTTGAGGGAAGAAAAAAGCTTCAGAACTTTGAAAAACAAGGTGGAATATGGTTGAAAACAGCGGGTGGAAAATGATACCCCAACGCATAGTTGTCGAACGGGAACATGATGACTGATACCCCACACGCCTAGTCGTCGAAACGGGGGAAACAGTGGAATGTGGCGGGTACCAGACCCATTTAATCGATTCAGGGTCCAAATTTTAGTGGAAAATGATACCTCACATCAGTAGGTATCAGAAATATCGAAAACACACATTCGAAATAGGTAAATAGGTACCCATTTTGACCCATAACCTCATCCAGAGGGCGCCAATCGTTCTGGGATCCATTTCATTGAATTCAGCGTCCAAAATTTAGTGAAAAATGATACACGCCTAAATCGCCAAAAATCTCAAAGATCCATATTCTGAAAAACACATTTTGACCCCTACTCTGTTCAAATTTGATCCAATCGGGCTGTTCTCGATACTATCACCTAAGTGCGGTATTTTCCCTGAAGATAATGGAATGATTCTCTCGTGACGAGTATATTCTAGACCATATAGAGCCTCAAAATGAATGAAAAGTCTCCTATCCTAGACGAGGATGTAGCTAGGATTTGGACTAGCAAGCAAAAGGGATCATCATGTTTGTGAAAAATGACAATAATGGAGATGTTGCAGCGAATTCTCCGTCCGGTTTATCAAAAAGATTCTGGAGATGCAAGTGGAAATAATAATCGAAAGCGTGCACTGGGCGCACTATCTGTTGCGTTAAATCAGCCAACTTGTTTTATATATCATTTTTATCATTATCATGAACGTATCATTGTAGGTCTGCAGGACATTTTTCTCCTTTCCTTCGACAATGTTGAGATTTTTGCTCGTTATCAACGTTTCTAGCCCGAAAACTGACTGCTATCATCTCGTGTCCCATCTGAATCCTCGCTACAGGTCGACTGCCCCTAAAAGAACGCCCCCAACCGCACTTCGACACTGGGGGTGACAGGTCTCTGTCAACTGATGCCTCGGGAAGGAACAGAAAAAAAAAAATCCTGAGAGGGGAGAGAAAAGTTTCACCGCGACCCAGCAAACAGGTTTATCCGTCCGGGAACGACAGGATGTCAATACCTCTCCCCGTGCACTCGGCCTTTTTCTTGGTTCTAGGCTCTTTTTTCCAACCTGGAGGCGGGGATTGATATTTAAATGACGGCATTCCGAGGTTGTTTGAAGGTAAATAAGCAAGCGAAAGACCAAGGGAAGGAGGGAAAAGTCACTCGGTCGGAAAATGCCATCCTTTTCCATACTCGTTTTTTTCCTTGGGTTGTCCCCTCTTTTTTCTCTATGCAGTGCTGCGTTGCAAGCGATAGGGTCGAGGGGAACGCACGGGAAATAACTAAACCGTTGGGAGTTCGACAGAGCGCATCGGAAGTTTCTCTCAGGAGAGTCGTTTGATAAAGGGCACGAATTTGAATAGAACATGCAGCCTTTTCTGATAGTCTACGAACCGAACCTGCATACTAGAAACCGTTCCAATACGGATACTCGTAGTTAGCTCAAATGTCCATGCTGTAGCAAGAACGAATCAAATTCTGACAAGCGTCTGATTCAAAGTAGGAAGGCTCATCCTGTATTGAGCAGGACCGAGAGGAAGAGGTTATTTACTTCAATGCCCCATATTTGTTTCCTGTCAATGCTGACTGAGAGGTTTGAAACAGCAATCACATAGAACATTTGTTTCCCCTACAGCAGATACTTGAAGTGCATCACACAGAAAACACTAAAACAGAATGTTCACTCAGCATAAAAAACTTCCCTTGTATTGGCAGCAACCCCAGTGGCTCACACACATATCGCCGCCAAAATGTCTGTAACCTACGGTATTCCTTAGTCATCATACACACGGATTTTCTGTAGACTGCTCCATTCTTGTAGGCGCAATGTGCAATGTCTTTTTGTGTTCTCAATTGGGATCCATGGAATACTGATATCATTGAAATTATTATTAGAATGGTTTTGCTGGATTGGTTACAAGAAGGAAGTATTTATTGAGGACCTAAGAACTTTATTGGTGGAAACAAAGTAAATGTAACCAAATTGAAGATGAAAAACGCTGCAAATTCTTTCACAGGGATTGGTTATTCATTGGACCAAAAGCATGAGGACTCACTGCAATCGATTTAGCGTCCAAAATTTAGAGGAAAATGATATTCCATACGCCTACGTACCAGAAATCTTGAAAATCCACATTTGAAATGGGTGGATAGATACACTTTTTGACCCATAACTTCTTCCGGTGGGTGCCAATCGTTCTGGGACCCATTTCATTGGATTCAGCGTCCAAAATGTAGTGGAAAATGATACCCCACAAGCATAGATTGCAAAAACACTCGAAAAACCATTTTATTAAATACACATTTTGATTCCTACCCCGCTCAAATTTGGTCCCATCGGGCTGAAAAGTTTTGAGAACCAACGAAGCGGGTCCAAGACCAAATTTTCAACGGCGGACGGACATTTGCAAACCTGGACATTTGATCTAGACATCTTTAAATGTCCAGAAAACATTTTTGGGCCGAATCGGAGAGATTGACTTTTTGCATGAAAACATAGGTTGATTATTCAAAGAATAACCAACCAAAACGAACCACAACATCGAACAATTATACCACAATTGCCAGTCAGACTTCCTGATGTGATGGTCTTATCAGATTCATAACAGCACATTATGTCAATATCGACGATGAAAACTAATAAAATAATTTTAAAACTCAAGATTTCCCAACAATACAGTCACTTGAAGCAGAAAAATGTTTGATTGCTGTAAAAACAAGATGGCGGTGGGTCAATACTGAAGATGAGATTGGTCGAACCCATGCAGTGCTGCTAGCGGTGGCTGTCCACCTTACTAACAAGTTTGTTTTGCCTAAGAAATGAACCAGCTCAAGTGCAACAAAGTTACAAGTACAAGCAAACAAAGCCTTAAAATGGGCGATGTGATGCAGCTTCCAATAACGCCATGACAAGTCGCTTGAAGGAAATTAAAGATAAGCACTTGAACTGATCATTTAATGGATTTTGGAAAGCTGGAGGAACAAATGGCAAAACCCATGTTCAGTTCTACGGCCCATTTGAGCGCGCTCTTCATAAACATTATAATTATTTCATTCATTGAAGTTCTACTTATAATATCAAATCATTAGCTAGAGGGAATAATTTCTCCTTCTCATTTTTCCTCTGAAAAGAGTTTAGACATCAAAAGCGAACATTTACGGCTTCGCGGCTGTTGAGATTGAATTCTCGGCTGATCAAAGCAATTCAATGATCAATCGCACTGCTTCGTGGGTGGATAATCACGGAATGCTTGCAATCTTTTGACCGCAAAATTATCAAAGCGTTTTATTTTTCAATCTCCGTTGAGTCTGATGAGGGAAATGTTGGGGGATTGAGAAGCAATTTCTCGAAGGATTTTCACCTCGAAGCCGCTAAAACGAACGGCTTTTAGTCGATAACGGTTTGAAGGGGAGAAAAAAAATGGGAGAAGAAATATCTATCCTTTGAAAAAAGAAGAACTGGAAGGGCTGGAGGAACTGGCAAAGGACTGGCAGCTAAGCAAATTAGAAATGGGCCTCGTTGGCACAGCAGTTTCAAACTCTAACTGCGCACTTGAACGATGAAAATTTCTCTCCGAACTAGAGAATTTATGCCTTAATTTCCCTTTTCGCTCGGGATTCCTCTCCCTTTCCCACCCTTAATTCCGACGTTCGAGGACCCAAACGCGATCTGCGTTGTACATGCCCCTGCAGCATGTTCATCTTCGGCGATGTGTTGATTTCGTGTGTTCATGAGAATTATCATCAGCTTTATTATTATTGTTCTGACTGTTCTCTCTCCTAGAACCTTTTCGGGTGGTCGTCATGAACTAATGTTGCTCCATTTTTCTTGACTTTTGACGTCCAGAAATCTCAAATTTACAGGAATATCAGTCAAAAACGCTGCAAATTCTTACACAGGAGTTGGTTATTCCTCGGAAAAGACGCAAAGAGAAAGGCGGAAAAAGACTCATTTCATCAACATGGGGAAAATGGGGGAAACAGTGGGTGTGGTGGGTCGCAGACCTATTCAAATCGAATTCTCCGTCCAAAATTTAGTGGAAAATGATAGCCCACACGCCTAGGTACAGAAAATCTCAAAAACACACATTCGAAATGGGTCGATAGGTACCCATTTTGACCTATGACCTCCCCCAGTTGGCGCTAATCGTTCTTGGGCCCATTTCATTGGATCCAGCGTCCAAAATTTTGTAGAAAATAATACCCCACACGGTGGGATTGCCAAAAATATCGAAAATCCATTTTTCAAAATTGACCTCTACCCCGCCCAAATTCGTTCCGATCGGGCTGAAAAGTTTCGAGGACCAACTAAAGCCGTAAATGGGTCCCTGATCAAAATTTCAGGTTTAAAAAAAAATTCTACTACATGTCGGCATGGACGGTGGACGGCGGACGGACATTTGCTAATTTTGATCTAGACACCTTGAAACGTTAAAAAAAAAAAAAAAAAAAAAAAAAAAAAAAAAAAAAAAAAAAAAAAAATTGTTGGGCCAAATTGGAGGGATTGACTTTTTGCCTGAAAACAAAGGTTGATTATTCAAGGAAGAACCAACCAAAATCTTATAGCTTTGTGTGAAAACAACACTTCACGCTCGTCAGGCTGATCTCTTATTGGCTTATTTACCTCATTCAGAAGACGCTAATAAAAAGAAAAAAAATCAATACGCTACTGGGTAAATGGGCAACTTGGAACGAGAGAGGAAAGCTTACACAAATAGAATAACAGCCTCCAGTGTTTTAAGGCTCCCATCCACCTCCTCCCCTTTCAACACCATCAGATAATATTATTTTACATTCGTGTCGCATCCCCTCCAAACTCCTCTAACCCCGTCGGCAGAAGGGACGAAGAATGGGGGTGGAAAGACAAGAAAGGGAACTCCGTCGGACGATTAGGGATTCAGAGAGTATTTCCAGCCCCTTTAGCGATTCAACTCACGGCATCGGTAGAAAAGAGCCTTCCTCGAGCTTCCATTCACCCTGTATCGCCCTTCTCCACCTACACCTTTTTGTCCATAACTCCCTTCGTAATTGGTCGAAAATAAAAACCCATAAAAGAAACTCACCCATTTTCTTACTTTAGCCGTTATATGTTTTTCTTTCTTCTTTATTTACTATGTATTTCCTCTTTTTTCCTGCATTTATTATCATTTTTTATCACTTCTTCCCCTCACTTCCGACTCACCTTCACCGAGGGTCGGATATTGTGGTGAGTTTGTCATTGCCTCTTCTAAACTGCGTGGTGCTTGGAAGGCCAGGATGAACGAGGTGGAAGGATGCCCGTCAGGGATCAAATAGAAAGGGAGTCGCAATAAAATGGAGAAAAAGGAAGATAAAGCAAACATAAAAAGCCCCCTCATCTCATATAAATATAGCTTTTGTGCTTTTTTTCAACGGTTTAATATCAACTGCCATAGAGTTTTTCTTGTTTTTCCTCATTCGGAACAAGGACAATCGATACCCCCGGGGGGGGGGGGGGGGCTTTCAGTTTCCTGACCTGTAGGCCTCTTTCACACGAGACGGTTTGAGTTGATTCTACTAAGCACCAGTTGATTGGCAACAAGCTGACTGCTGTGCGAAGAGATTTTTAACTCTTATTCACATGAATCAACTTCACCCTGTCAGTGGCCCTAATAATAAACACAGGGGTTGGTTATTTATCGGATCAGGCACATGGAGACTCATTTTCTTCAACATGAGGAAAATTGAGGATGCAGTGGGTGTGGTGGGTCCCGGACCCATTCCAATCGATTCAGGATCCAAGGATCCTATAATTTAGTGGAAAATTATACCCCACACGCCTAGGTACCAGAAATCTCAAAAATACACGTACAAAATGGGTCGATAGGTACCCATTTTGACCCATAACCTCATCTATTTGGTGCCAATCGTTTTTGGATCCATTTTATTGAATTCAGCGTCCACAATTCAGTGGAAAATAATACCCCGTATGCCTAGATTGCCAAAAATCTCGAAAATCCTTTTTTCAAATTACGCATTTTGACCCCTACCCTCCCCCTCTCCCTCAAATTTGGTCCGATTGGGCTGAAAGGTTTTGAGGACCAACTAGAGCCGAAAACGGGTCTCTGACCAAAATTTCAGATTTTCAGAAAATTTTTTACTACCGAAAAACGGCGCGGATGACAGACGGACATTTACTAATTTTAATTTAGGCACCTTGAAACGCCCACAAAAAATTGTTGGGACGAATCGGAGAGGTTGTCGTACCTTTTGAATGAAGGAATAGGTTGATTATTCATGGACTAACCAACCAAAAACTCGTCACCCGAAAAAGCAGGAGCATTCCTTGGGCTTACTCTTATCCAAGAAGAGGAGGAGAGGAAGATGAGAATGGAACCATTCAAGTAAAATATGGGGGTGCATTCTCAGCATTACTTCTCCAACGAGGACAAATACTTCAATTATTTCCAAATGTTGTGATCATCATTTGAAGAGCGTCACAGCCAAATCCAAAAAGGATTCTTAAACGACATCTGACAGGCTTAAGACAGCTAAGAAGACTACAACAGTTCAGAAACAACTAGGCAACTGCCTGGAAGGACCTGTGTCTTTTAAGTTGAGTCAATTGGTGGAGAGGGGACCGTCAGCGGCACAGGTGCCTGGCTTGCATCCTGCGTTGGGGACGAGTGGGCTGTGTGTGAATGGTTCTCCATTTTTAGGTACACTTCTCATCTACAGCACCCACCACTAGTTGACTCGTGTGAAAAAGACCCAACTAATGATATGAAACAGCCTGGAACCTTTTCACATGCAGTCAACTCATTAGTTTTGAGCAAACCAGGCACCTGTGCTGCTCACATTTACCTCCCCTGGGTTGACTCAACTATATCATTTGGGCCATTGACAGAGTGATGTTGATTCTACCAGTTGATCCGTGTTGAAGAAAGCTGGAAAAGCAGTCTACTAGTTGCCATTCAACTCAAACCACCTCCTGTAAAAGATAAGCCAACCATATTAGAATACAGCTGCTTAAAATCAAAGAAACAATTATGTTATCCAAGCATGATCTGGAATAAAAACGACAACTCAAGACCAAGAAGACAATGTTGCTGTGAGGGAAAAAATTATTCATAAACTCACTTCTTGTTCTCGTTCTTTGTTAGAAACAATTTTTTTGTCAGTCGAAAAACTTTCAGTGAAGAGTATCGAAAGTTGAAACATGACGTCAGACGTTTGATAAGGGAAACCGTTGAGAAGGAATGAGTTGAGCTGAAATGAAAAAGAAATAAAACTTAGGGTCCTACGATGAACCACTTGTATTTTTTGAGGTTACGTTAATGTTCATTTGTGTTGGTAATTTCCTAAACATAATTCTCAAATAATCGATTGGTGTTTGCTCTTTAGTCTGCAAGCTCCAGCAGCTTAATTTTCTATCACTGGATTTGCTTTTTTCTTGCAGTAGAAAATATACAAATCAATGATGATAATGATAAGCTATAAAATAAGAAAACACTGGAATGAATAAATAATATGACTAACATGAAACATAACTTCTTCCTCTTGAATTAGGCGTTTTAGACCTGAAAAAGTTTGGTGTTGCTTGTGATGTGTGTTCACATTTCCTTGTCACATCTGTATTGAATCACCAGTATTTCTGTTCACCCAAAAGTAGCACATTGAGAACCTAAGTGAGGACTGGGGGGTGGATATACTTGTAGACCAGGGTGTGAGCAGCCTTGCATGCAGTTGCCAGGGCTTTCACTTCAGACAAAACAACCTCCTCCCCTGTTTTTAGAGATGATGGACAGCCACTGCTAGTGGCACTGCTGGTGTGCACAAAAATTTGGACCAATCAGCCATCAGTGTTTGATTAGTTTTGTCTCTAGTGATTGGCCCACTGCCACATTGCTTCTCAGACTTCTCCTTTTTTGACTCACCATATGACTCGCAATCACGATTTTTTCTGCTGCAAGTGAGCTTTTTTGTTCAGAAATATCTACATTCTCCTTATAACCACTCCGCTGAACTATTGGAATTAGAACTAACATTCTTAGGATCCCAAATTGGGAACACAAAAAGATACAATGCCTATGAAAGTAGATCAGTTTACAGAATATCCATGCATAAGACAGCTAAATACACACACATTTCTTGGCAACATGTGCGCTAGTTATGGTGGACAGCCACCAGGATCTCTGCAAATTGGGGGGGATGTTAAGTGAACATTCTGTCCAACTGTAATCTATGCTGTGACAGTTACCAGAAGGTTGGACTGGAACCAGTGTACTGTTTAGCATCCCCAGGAGGGAACATTTTTGTGGTGACTGTCTCACATACATGTATTTTGTTTGGTTATTCCATGAACAATCAACCTATGTTTTCATGCAAAATGTCAATCACTCCAATATGGCCTGAAATTGTATTATGGACGTTCAAGGGGTAATAGGGGTTTCGAAATTCATTATCCCGTTTCTGGCTCTAGTTGGTCTTTGAAACATTTCGGCCTGATCGGACCAGATTGGGAGGGGGGTAGGGGTCAAAATGTGTTTTTCGAAAAATGAATTTTCGAGATTATCGGATATCAAGGCGTATGGGGAATTACATTCGACAAAAACTTTGGACGCTGAATCGATTGAAATGAGACTTCATACGCCTGGTCCGGAGAATAACCAACCCCTGTGAATGAATTTGCAGCGTTTTTTTCATCATGTGCCAAGCAAAACTGTCATACGATCTACTGATGACACATGCTCAAGAGTCCAATTTGGAAACGGATTTATCCACTGTTAATATCATCGATAGTTTGCAAATGTTGTTGCTCTTGACCAAATCAAGTAGACTTTTCCGCAAAAGAACTATCTCTTTGGACAATCTCCGTGTTAGAAATTTCCATTTACATGGTGAGATTTGACAAAGAAATTTTGTAAACAGTTTCTACAGGTTAGAAATTGCTTAAAGCACAGTTGAGTTGGTTGGTACATAGTGTTCTAGAGTTGGTACCTACCTACTGGGAGTATTAAATTATCTTAACGGTCCGACCTACCCTTACTTCGCATTCAGGCGGTGTTTGTAAATGAAACGATATTTCGTTTTGTCCACCATCTTAAGAACAGGGAATGAAGAAAATCGCGTTAGAGGTGGACAAGTAGGCATCTAATGAACTTTCTTCAGAGAAGTTTCAACCCGCTTTTCTTCTCTCGCTCATCAAAGTAGGCGATGTAATCTTTGATGGCTCAAACTTTTCGTTAATTTTCAACTAAATTACTCGGTTTACCACTTTTGCGAGTCTCCCTGTCTTTGGTTTTGAAATTCCCGATCCCTGCTTGAACAGGTCCGTTCGAATCATCTTTTGCAGTAGACTCGAAGATGATTCGAGACCGCGGGCTGTTTGTCAACTCGCAGAAGAGCTTCACCATATCCCTTGTTCCGTCGGGTAGAGACAAGAAGATGAAAGTGGTGGATGAGGTGTTCTCAGTAGTGGGGGCACCGCTCCCCACCAAGTCTCTTGGGGAAGCCTGGAGGTACCTGGGGGTGAACTTCTGTGGGGTGTCAGCAGCGGAGTGTCGCCGTGAGCTTGGTGACTCGCTTATGCGTATAACCAAGGCTCCCTTAAAACCGCAGCAGAGATTGAGGATGCTCAGGTGTTACCTTCTCCCTCGCCTCTCCCATGGATTGGTGTTCGGGAGGGTGACTATGGGGCATCTTGGTAGGCTTGACCTACAAGTAAGGGCTGCGGTTAGGAGGTGGCGCCAGCTCCCCCACGATGTGACAAAGGGATACTTCCATGCGCCTGTGAAGGAGGATGGTCTTGGTATCCCGCCACTCCGATTCTCGATTCCAAGCCTCCGCGAAAATCGCCTCAAGTCCCTGGAGGCATCACCTTACGGGTTTGCTAATACTATTAGCTCCATGCCTTTTGTTCAGCGTCAGCTGGCTTGGTGTGAGAAGGCACTGGCGGAGTGCCGCCCGAGGGTAAATGACTTTCTAACAGCGGGGCTCCATGCGTCGGTGGATGGTAAAGATCTCCGCGAGTCCGCTGCGGCCCCTTGCTCCACAGCTTGGGTCTATGCAGCAGCAGAGGGTATCCCGGTGAGGGACTACCGGCACTACCATGCGGTGCGGGTGGGTGCGCTTCTCACTCGGGTTCGGTGTGGTAGAGGTCGGGCGCCAGATGGGAAACTCTGCAGGGCCTGCGGTGGTCAAACCGAAACACCGGCACATGTTGTGCAGATCTGCCCCTGCACCCACGGTGGTCGTGTAAAGCGCCACGATGCCGTGGTTAACATCTTGGCGGGGGCGCTTGGAGTATCGGGCTGGAACGTAGAAAAGGAGCGTCTCTACCAAGTAACACCCGAGTTAGCGTTGAAACCTGATATCGTCGCCACAAAGCCAGATGGGTCAGCGCTGGTACTGGATGCGCAGATAGTCTCTGCTCAGCCGGGCCTCGAGCGGGCACATCGGGCGAAGGTCGGTAAGTACTCACGAGCCGACCTTCGGCGCGCTATTGGGCAGAGACGTGGAGTGGAGCCAGACAAGATCAGGGTTATGGCAGCCACTGTCTCCTGGAGAGGAGTCTGGCACGGTGAGTGCGCCCGGGAGTTAAACAAGGTAGGGATTCCACATGGAACCCTACGGGGCATCACAACAAGAGTCCTTATGGGCTCATGGCTCAACTTTAGGGCCTTCATGCGTGGCACTGCATCCTTCTCCCCATCCACCCTGATCCCATCCTATGTTCCTTTCCCACCCACCGGCGTAGGCTAAGCCGAGGTATCCCCCCTCGTTGCACCGTGGTGCCTCCTCCCCTTTTTGGTTGCTGGGCCGTACTAATATTAAAATTGATAATGAGACTCGTCAAATGTCCCCCAGTGTAAGTCCCTCTGTTTAAATAAAGTAGGAGAGTTATAAGAAATTACCCTTATTTTTAAGGGTATTTAAAAAAAAAAAAAAAAAAAAATAGAGTCGATCCGAGGGCAGCAATACGGTATTAGAGTATCACGTTGAATTGATATTACGAACGTTCTTTTGATTGGTTATTCCTTAATAATAATAAAATCAAATAACAAAAAAAAAAACAATAAAAATAATATAATCAACCTATGTTTTTATGCAAAAAGGCAATCTCTACGATTCGGCCCAAAATTTTGTTCTGGACGTTTCACGGTGTCTAGATCAAAATTAGTAAAATACCCGTCCGCCGCCCACGCTGATTTCGGCAGTGAAAATTTTTCTAAAAATCTGAAATTTGGGTCAGGGACCCGTTTTTTGCTGTAGTTGGTCCTCAAAACTTTTCAGCCCGATCGGGTCAAATTTGGGCGGAGTAGGGGTCAAAAAATGAGTATTTCGAAAAATGGATTATTGAGATTTTTGCGATCTAGGCGTGTGGGGTATCATTTTCCACTAAATTTTGGACCCCGAATCGATCGAAATGGGTCCGGGAACCACCACACCCACTGTTTTCCACATTTTCCCCATTTTGAAGAAATGAGTCACCATGCTTTATGCTTTACTGAGATATTTTGTACATTTTGATCTAACAGTATTTATTATTTTTCAGGTCAGTACATTCGTGTCGATATTGCGAGTCGTATTCCCGGAGCAATGTAAGTAGGTGTAAAAATTCGGATTCTATTTATCCCTCAACCAACTTTTGCCCCCATAAGTAGCGCAACCCCAAAATTGTCAAATAGTGAATGATGGAACTGTAAAGCACATGAATTTTCATTGTTTTTGGACGCTGATTCAAAAGATGCATTCCGTTTTTTGGTTCTACTCAATTTGTGCGGAATAATGACCAAAATTTGTTCATTTTTATGGGTGTGTTTGTTCTTATTTCTACTCAATTCCACCATAGCCGGTTGCATTTAGGAGGAATCAACGTCTCATAGTAAAATTTATCCCTTTTCGCCTATTGCCCCGTTAGGCGGTCAAAGAAAAGACATAATGAACGTTCAGTGACACTATCATGGCTCATCTCTCTCCCCCGAGCTATTTCGGGTATTTATAGATACTCGGACATAAATAATTCGAATGTAATAAACCTGTGAAGAAATATTTGTGAATGGTGTTCAGCGATCTATGTATAGTTTCCATTCTTCAAAAGAGACGCATTTTTTCATTCCAATTGCCTTTTCCCTTCTCGTATACAAAATGGAGAACACAATAACGCGCGAAGAGGGCGTAAATAATATTGGTCAAAATTCTTGAATATTTCTGTGACTCTTATAAAGGAACACCAATGATACATCGTTTTCTAAATTTAGCGTAGAGTCGAAAAGGCGGGCCTCTGAGCTCTCAATCATAAAAGTAGCTTTTCTTCTCACAGACATGGGTTGTATCATAATATTTTGAGAGCGTTGGATGATTAATCACTCGTTTACTTAGGCAGCTTGCCCGAAGGAAACTTGGTATTCTTCTCTCACTCGGTACAAATAGTTGTTCCTTTCAGAATATTGGTCCGCTGCATGTGTTATATCGCCCGTCTAATGTCGGTCATTTTTTTTCTCGTGAGTTTTCGTAGAAGTTTCTCTTCCTGCGATATAAAAGGTTCCGCTATTCTTTTTATCTCACGTCCTTCGATCCGGAACTGAGATTATATTTTGTATTCGTATTATATTTATTTCGTAACATTTTTCACGAAGGATTCATAATTCTAGAAGGAGGCGGAAAAACTGCAGTCATTTGTTATTACATTTCATACTTTGTGGTCATCCCTCTGGCGCCTTCAGGTTCATCCGCGGTTCTTAGGGCGCTCAGCAACAAGAATAATAAGAATTTATTATGAAATCACTCGTTTCGCTTGCTATACAAGATTCAGGCGTGAGGGAGTCCAAAGTCCAAACCCTCACCAACACACATGACCTGTAATCTCTACATATATGTACCTTGGCTGGTTATACATATGCCTCGTCTGCCAGCTTACTGTATAATTTTAGGATTTATTGATATTCGTTGGTTCGAAGCATTCAAATACATACAACAAAGAACATCTGCTACCCAGCTATTTCATTTTCTGAGGTTCAAGAAAATTTGGATGTAAACCACCACGACAATCGAAAAAGCGGGGCTACGTGTCGTAAAGTTCCACCAGCAAAACGCTGCAAATTCTTTCAGATGGGTTAGTTATTCCTCGAACCAGGAGCATTGAGGCTCATTTTAATCGATTAAAAAGCGTCCAAAAAATATAAGAAAACCAATACCTCACGCCTAAATCGTTGAATATATCAAAAATGGGTAAAATGGGGATAACATTGGGTGTGACGTGTCCCGGAGTCATTCCAATCGATTCAGAGTTCAAAATTTAGTGGAAAATGATACCCCACACGCCTAGGTACCGGAAACCTCATAAACCTACATTCAAAATAGGTAAATGTACCCTGGCTTCTGGTGGGCGCCAATCGTTCCGGGGCCTATTTCATTGGATTCAGCGTCCCAAATTTATTGGAAAATGACACCCCACACGCCTAGATTGCTGAAAATCTCGAAAATCCATGTTCGGAATTACACATTTTGACCCCTAGCCCCCCTAAATTTGGTCCGATCGGGCTGAAATGTATCGAGGACCAACTAGAGCCTGAAACGGGTGCCTGATCGAAATTTCAGATTTTTAGTAAATTTTCTACTACCAAAATCGGCGTGGAAGGCGGACGGACATTTACTCGCCCTACCTACAGCGTTTTAGCAAAGGACTCCTTCGCAGGACTGTGGAGCACAAAGAAGAGGGTGAAGAATAAACTGGAGTGGAGGACACAGGTGGGGTGTTTTCCTATTTAGGTACCCCTACAAAATGCCTGTACGTTCAGTGAAGCCCAGTAATGTGGCGAGTAAGTGCCGCCACCACCACATTAAGCACTAAGTCCCAACAGCTCCAGAGCCACCCCCACCCTAAAGCTCATTACATGCCAATGATGGAAGTCCGCAAGCACAGGAAGAGGCGCGTTAGTACGGAGGCCTAGCAGAGCAAAAGATTGAACTAAAAGACCCCTTGGAAAACCCGGCACCTCCACGAGATCCACCCTGGGCTGCCACAGGCAGGCGGACGCCGGAAGAGGGTGGGGTACCTGATATACGGGGAAGCCATAGAGCCATAGAGCAGGGCTCCCAGATGATCTAGCGCAAAGAAAAGAAAAAGGGAAAACACGACTGGGATAGACTGTAATGGGCCACATGGCCTCAGGAACAGTCTAGCGCAGGTATATCAGGACGGACATTTGCTAATTTTGATCTAGAACCTTGGAACGTCCAGAACTTTTTTTTTTTTTTGGCCGAATCGCAAAGATTGCTTTTCTGCATAAAAACATAGGTTGATTATTCTAGGAATAACCAACCAAAAGTATATAGGAATAGTCTATACTTAGTTACTTAGTTAGTGGTAGACAAACGAACACTCCGCCCTTTACGAATGGCTGCTTTTACTCGTACCTTGGAGGTGGGATGAACCTGGGAAAGTTGATGGTATCCCGGAGCATCAAAATCACTTAACCTCTCACCGCAAAGAGCCGAGAGAATGGAACTCGAGTGACAGACCATCGGTTTTTCACGCCCTTGACAGAGGTTTAAGCGAACGGAGCATTACTGTACGTGGAAATGGCGGAAACTCCTCAGGAACGGTTCCTTTGCTAATGTCTGGGCGGAGTTAAGGTAGTGAATCAACTTGAGGTATTCGTAGTGGCGATGAGAGAGGATATTTTGCTCTTACTGTACTTGAATTTATTCTTTTGCAACATTACTTTCATTGGTATGTGAGCCACTGTTCCTTACCATGGAATGAGCTCACCCTAAACTACCGTCATTTTCTTGTTACGCTATTAGCCTTGTCAACTAATAGGGACATTCTAGCAGGGCTTGAGGACAGAGTAGGAAATTGGCTATCCACAGTACAGAGAGATGAGCAAGGAATACCACTCAGTTGAGGCTGATTATATTCAGAGACCATACTATTGTTGCGAGCTCACACTGGCGCCGGTCAAATGGGCTACTGGCGTCGCAAGGTCGGCGACCTGTGGAGGTTTAAGGGTCTCGCACATTCGGGAACCTCCCCGTTCCTCCCAGAACGTTCTCGACCGGGCACCAGGTATAAAAACGGGCCCAGAAACGCCGCACAGTTCAGTTCAATTCGGAGTCCGGATATAGACGCTTCAAGTTATAAATCGTGCCGTGCCGCGTTATAAATAGTGCGACAACCGCATTACAATCGTGTATTGTGATTCTGTCATTGTGTAAGTGCGCGAATGTGAACAGTGTATGTACTCACGTGAACAATTGTTAATAAATTATTTACTAAGAACATAAATCGTTACAATTGGTGTCAGAAGTGGGATTACAAATTAGTGTTATAGTGTTGGACAATAGTTAGTGTTAAAGTGTTACAGTGTTTTACAGTAGTTATAAAGTGTTATAGTGACTTTAGTGTGTTACTGCGCGTTTGAACTCTTAAAACGAACAAAATGAAGTTGACCGATTTGAAAGTTAAACAGCTGAAGGAAGAGCTGGAAGAGCGCGGCTTAGCTACCTGTGGAACAAAAGCAGATCTACGCCTACGACTTAAGGAGAACTTGGTTGAGGAAGGCCATGACCCAGACAACTTTGACTTTGTGGATGATCTCACCAGTCTCACCAGGAAAATGGAAAGAATGGAAGAGAATTCTAGACAACTGTTCGAAGAAAACTCAAGGAAAATGGAAGAGAATTCTAGACAACTGTTCGAAGAAAACTCAAGGAAAATGGAAGAGAATTCTAAAAGAATCGAAGAGAATTTGGTGAGTCATATGGATAAAATAGTGAGTGATGTTGCCAACATAAAAACTGATGTAGTCAGACTGGAGGACAATTTGAATTCATTGTCCAACACAGTTGACGATAAGATCTCTGCAGTTGACGATAAGATCTCTACAGTTGATGATAGGGTCTCTGCATTTGATGATAAGATCTCTCAGGTTAGAAACGAAATTGAAAACAAAATTCGAGCACTAGAGAGAAGCAATCAAGGAAAGTTGAGACACATGGATATACCAGCAGAAGCCAGCTTCAACAGTGGCAATGAAGAACAGTTTATGGGAACCCGAGGAAATAAATTAAACCACCTACATTTGACTGGAAAGGTACCATGGTCAACATACAAGAGACAATTTGAAGCTGCAGCTGTTGCAAATGGATGGCTCGAACATGACTAAAGCAACAGCTCTAATAGTTGCATTGCGTGGAGAAGCCTTGAACATTCTCCAGACAATACCGGCTAGCCATCAGAACAATTACGAATTGTTGACTGCCAGGTTGGATATGAGATACGGAGATGCTCATCTACAACAAGTCTACCGTGTGCAGATAAAGGACAGGAACCAGAGGGCCACCGAGACGCTACAGGAATTTGAAGCGGACATTGCAAGACTGGTGAGACTGGCTTACCCTACAGCGCCTGATGACTTTTTGGAGCAGCTCGCTGTCCAGACTTTCGTAGATGGAATCAGGGACAGTGAAACTCAGCAAGCATTGAGACTCGCACGCCCAAAGACCTTGTGCGATGCCCTGGCGCATGCTTTGGAATTTGAGGCTGCGAAGCAAGCCTCTCACCGGAGCGGAGCACGTCTGAGACAGGTAGTGGAAGAAGAAGAGGACATCGTTGAGAGGGTACTAAGGCGTTTGAAGCAAGAGCCCGATTGGGAGGACCTCAAACGACAACTCAGATGCTGGCAATTGGGGGAGTCCTCTCACAGTTACAAGACGGGCAAGAAGAGGAGACCTATTCTGGACAACTGCGGCCACAGCTCAAGACCGGACCAGCAGGAAGAACACCTACGGAGGACCAGAATTATCCTGGGTGAGTGGCAGCCAGAGCACTTGCAGGAGCGGCAAGCAGAAGACCAGGAGCTAAAGGATCTTCTGGATTGGAAGAGAACCAACAGGAGACCCAGTTGGCCAGAAATTAGACATCGTAGTCCAACTATAAAAACCTATTGGGCGCAGTGGAACTCTATCATTCTGGAAGGAGGAATCCTGAAACGTCGCCTGGAGAGCAATGATGGTACTGAGACAAGGACGCAGATCATTGTTCCACAAAAGTTGGTTCCCTTGGTTTTGGAGCATCTCCATGATCGAACATCAGGAGGACATTTTGGCATCACAAAAACGCTACAGAAGGTTAGAGAGCGTTTTTACTGGGTAGATAGCAAACAATCTGTCAAAGATTGGTGTAAGAAGTGTTTGCTATGCAATGCCGGGCAGGGACCAACTGTGAAACCGAGGGCAAAGATGCTGCAGTACAATGTGGGAAGCCCAATGGACCGAATAGCCAGTGACCGGATGAAGACTCGATTCGACATAAAGGCAACTGAGGGGGGTTTCCAAGCAGGCGATCTTGTCTGGTTCTACAATCCGCGTCGGAAGCGAGGACTATCACCGAAACTCCAGAAGGATTGGGAAGGACCCTACGAAATCATGAAAAGAATCAACGATGTCATCTACAGGATTCGAAGAACTCCAAGAGGGAAACCGCGAGTGGTACATCATAATCGGCTGGCAGCATTCGTGGGCAGTTCGACGCAGGAAGACCTATCGAGGACAGTGACTACACCATCAAGTATAGAAGACCCGGCAACCCTGGAGTTCAACATGTTCATGAAGAACTATGGAGGGACTGGCAAAGCGAGATTTGGAGTCACCAACGAAGTGCGTGAGAACCTTTTTGACGTTGGAAAAGATTATGCGCTAGCACACTGTGTAGCTGCCGACCTCAAAATGTCGAGAGGAATTGCCGAAATATTCAAGAAGAAATATGGTAATGTCGACCAGTTGCAGCGGCAAGGTCCACGCATTGGGAAAGCATTGTCACTGAGGATAGCCAACCAGCTGATAGTCTATCTAGTGACAAAACAGTCTTCCCACCAGAAGCCAACCTACAGGACTCTTTGGGATGCGCTACTTGCCCTGAAGAAGCTGCTCATTAAGCAGGGAATGAAGAAGTTGGCAATACCCAAGATTGGTTGTGGCTTGGACCAATTGGATTGGAGGATAGTCCGTAACATGTTGGAGTTCATTTTCCAAGGGACCCAGATTGAGGTGCGGGTGTGTACCTGGAATCCTCATGGAAGAACTGATGTGAAGACTGTGGACTGCTATTTCTACCGCCAAGGCAGCTGCAAGAATGGTGATAAATGCCGCTATCGACATGAGCCCTGTGATGAACAGATGCCCAAGATTGTTCTGGGACAGAACAATTCTAAGGAGGGGGCAGTGTTGCGAGCTCACACTGGCGCCGGTCAAATGGGCTACTGGCGTCGCAAGGTCGGCGACCTGTGGAGGTTTAAGGGTCTCGCACATTCGGGAACCTCCCCGTTCCTCCCAGAACGTTCTCGACCGGGCACCAGGTATAAAAACGGGCCCAGAAACGCCGCACAGTTCAGTTCAATTCGGAGTCCGGATATAGACGCTTCAAGTTATAAATCGTGCCGTGCCGCGTTATAAATAGTGCGACAACCGCGTTACAATCGTGTATTGTGATTCTGTCATTGTGTAAGTGCGCGAATGTGAACAGTGTATGTACTCACGTGAACAATTGTTAATAAATTATTTACTAAGAACATAAATCGTTACACTATACTGCAAAGAGGCAAAGCACTCTTTTGACTATGGGGGCCCTTATGTGGAAGTCCAATCCACTAAAATCTCACCCTCCCAACGGCCCCAACCTGGCACTATTTATCACATGTCTTCGGGTCGGACCTGGGGCCAGTCTCAGTTGTGCCCGAGTTGCTTGTCGCCGGACTCTTTCTTCCTCGTTCTTTCTTCTGAGGAGAGATTCTATATTCTGCCGTTCTTTCACATGCTTGTTCACTTGATAACATTCATTGCACTAGCTCTTCTGGAGATGGTGAGTGCAGACCTAGTCCAGATTGTAAACGCCATCGCTCAGAGTCGAAGAATGTGTTGCACGCTGTCCTCCCTGTCTGGGCTGTGCAAACACCCTGGACTCTGTGCTAGCCCCATCCGGTATTGGTATTCATAGAAAAATCCGTGTCTTGTGAGGAATTGCGTGTGGTAGTAGCTTACCTCGCCATGTGGCCTCTCCAGCCAGCCTGTCACTTCTGGTACTAGTCTTGCTGTCCATCGACCTCTCGATTCATCGTCCCAGATGGTCTGCCAGTCATTTAGTGTCCTTTCCCGTTCTTTCTTCATTACTATTCACTGCCATTCTACTATCACAAATTCGTTTTCTTTCTGCAACCAGTAAATGTATCGGAATGACCCCAGCCAGTACAAGGACAGCTTACTCCAACACCGTTCCGAATGCCCTAACTATCCTTAACGCTCCTCGCCATTGTACCGCCATTAATCGCTTCCGGTAGTGTGTGACAGCACTCCATACAGCATGACCGAATTGGCTACTGACATGAGTAGCTTCCCGTCGTGGTCCTTAAGGTCAAGGGCTCTTAACGTTCATCATTAGCCTGCTGAGTGCTGCTTTCATGCGCGATGCTTTGTCTGCGGCTGTCCTAATGTGTTCCCAGAAGGTGATTTTTGTGTCTAGGATCACTCCCAGGTACCTAGCTGACTGTCCGGTGTGGGCCACTGTGTCCTACATCGGCAACAGCGTCCGGATCCTCCTGCGAGTGAAAACCCCTTCTCTGTTTTCTCCACTGCAAGGGCCGACCTTCCATCTGGTGTTACTGTCGTTATGACTTCTTTTTGTTTGTTGTGCGCTTAACGCGTTGTAACTACAGCTACATCATCTGCATACCCCACTAGGTGTCTGTTGGCATTGGCAGACTGAAGATTCTGTCGTACGAAATGTTCCTGAGGGTTTGGGGTAAGTACGGATCCCTGTGAAGCACCTGCTGTGACTATACTTTCGCGATCTCCTTGCTTTGTATCGTAGCCTGAGTGCTATTTGGAGAAACCCTATTAACCTACGGATCATTCTGTTCTCTCCAAAGAGAAAAATGGAAAAGAAGTCAAAGATCAAGAGATTGATTTTTTGCATGAAACCATGCACACCCTAAACACCAGTTGAGTAGTAAGCATACTGATATAAACTTTCAGTAAATATTCCAATTATTCCATCATTCAAAAAACTTTAGTAGAATAAGTATTCCAAAATCAGCATAGAAATCTTTTTGAGCACATGCATAGGTTGTAAAGGGCTGCATGACACATTTGGCTCTCTAACGGGAGACGAAGCCAACTTCCGCATGGGTTTCAGGTGGATTTCAGCTTGATGGATTTCAGGTTTGATGTACTTGTTTTGCTTTATTGCAGCCTCTATGACCGCTTTGTTGTCTGTTACACCAATCATGTATCCATTTACGGCGTTTTCATGGTGCGAGAGCGCTCTCTGAGCGTCTTTTTGATGCACGTAGCGTATTGCGATCCATTGGCCAAGATTTGATTCCAGAAACTCATAAGTCTCACCTAACTGTAATGATGGTAAAAGGAAGGTCTTACTGTATGGTGTATACTCACTCTAGGGGCACATTTAGACACTAGAGGAAAACCCACTTGGATAAACATGGCAGCAATCAGAGCAGCCATAGAACGTTCAAATCCAAAAATCAGTATCCAGTTCCCTTGGATTTGCCCTTTACAACTGCTCGTATTTGTTCAACCATTTTTCGCATGAATAGTCAGACAAACGTGAACTGTTACGTCCATGACATGACGAATCTTCGATTGTTCCATAAGACACTGCTCTCTTCAAATCACCCAGCAAGTGCTCAGGCAATGTTCTTCCATTTTGTACGTGAGCAAAATCCTCTTCAGCGATTGAAACACAATCAACGGAAAAGTTCGGGCACAAACGAATACATTTTCGTTTGGCCAAAAAATCGTCGATTAGGTTTCTGATGCTTTTTTGTTCCGTCAACAAATTATAATAGTTCTTCAAACTCGGACGCGCGTCGGCAGTTTTCAAGTTGTTTTGCGTGTGTTTTACAATAATGTTTTGATATTCATGATCAAGCGAAATGCACGGACATTCATAGGCCATCTTCAAATAAAATTTGTATCTTCTGGTCACGAACACACTTTTTAAATCACGAGGGGCAATGGGGTTGATCCATTTGGTCTTATTCAATTTTATTTTCCACTCAATGGTCCTGGATTATCATAACAATAGGTAATTATATACATTTTGTGAGGAGGCAATTGACTCAACTGAGTTACCATTTGAAGTCAGATTAATCGTGCATGACAAAAATATTGAGATTGCACGAACGAAAACTCAGTACAGAGGGTGTTGACGTTAAAGGTTAGCTGCGGCTTTCATGAGGCAGATTCTCACAATATCAAGAGTGTCTCATGGGTTTCATTTCCGAGTTATTCACGATTTAAATGTTTTTTTCGTGTTTTCTTCTTGACATCACTGAAACGGCCATAACTCCCTTAATAATTAAGATCACCAGAAGTAGTGTTTTCAGGTCACATGCCCTGCTTTCAACAGAAACCCACGAAAAATCCCTGAATACTGCTATTACATGAACGGACCTGCCATGGATCCATGTTTCTTCATGAAAATGTTACCTAAAGACAACAAGCCTTTGCCCTCGAACCCTACTAGAAAAACCTGCAAATTCATTCACACGGGTTGGTTATTCCACGAACCAGGCGCATGGAGACTAATTTCTTCAACAGGAAGGAAACAGTGTGTGCGGCGGGTTCCGGACCCATTCCATTCGATTCAGGGTTCAACATTTGTGGAAAATGATACCCCACACTAACCATCAACTAGATCTGGGAACAGACCCCTGACCAAAATTTCAGATTTTTAGAAAATTTTCGACTACCAAAGTCGAAGCCGTGGACGGCGCACGGCGGACGGAAATTTGACTTTTTGGTTGGTTATTCCTTGAATAATCATTTTGATCTAGACACTTTGAAACTTCCAGAAAATAAATTTTGGGCCAAATCGGAGAGATTGACCGCCAAAATGTGTTTTTCGAAAAATGGATTTTCGAGATTTTACGCGATCTAGGCGTGTGGGGTACCACTTTTCAGAAATTTGTGGACGCTGAATCGAGCGGAATGATTCTCCATGCTACTGATCCGAGGAATAACCAACCCCTGTGAAAGTAATATCAGCGTTTTTTAATTTAAAAAGCACCCAAATGTCGCGTCTTACATTGGTTTCAAAATCTACTATATTCTGACGCGATAATAAAATGCCTCAAGTCCAAACCAGCTTTGATAAACAACCAATTTCCAACCGATCTGGGCTCGACCCCTTTCAAAAGCTATCAAGAATTTATCGTAGCCGTTGGAGTAATTAATAATATTAACTCAGCGGAACTCGTTCTTCCTGTATATGGAGCGCACCGAACAGAAGCCACCAAACCTGATAGTGGGATGAAACATTTGTTTTAATCAACGGTTACGTTAATTGTGTTGATTGGATTTGAAAATTCATTACCGCCAAATGGTCTGGTCGAAAGGGTGACAGAGAATTTCTATGAATATAAATAGAGTTGTATTCGGGCAGGACTGAGGTTCTGCGAACGGGTGCTTTCAGTAGAATCTTAGATCACAATCGAAATATATTCTGAATATGGCGGATAATTGAGTTTTACTTGAAGGTTCTATTTGAATGATGAGTCGACGGTTGTATTCATTTGAACCCAACAGCCAGTCCTGCCTTCTGAGACAGCATCCGGCTGCAACCAACAAACCAACGCAAGTGTTTGTTGGACTCAGGCCTACCAGACATCCAGCCTATTGAAATTACAGGGGTTTGTTATTTCTCAGACCTGGAGCAAGGAGAATGGGGGAAAAACAGTGAGTGTGGAGTGTCCAGGGCTCACTCCAAAATGATACCCAAAACGCCTAGGCCCAAAAAATGGTGAAAATCGAGATTTCAGAAACCTTTTGACTTATACGCTCCCAAATTTAGGCCAATCAGGCTGAACGATTTCGAGGACAAACTAGAGCCGGAGAGAGGTCCCTGGACAAAATTTTAGAGAATTTTCGACAACCAAAAACGACGCATATCGTTACTCCTTGACTTGGTGAATCTGTGTTTTCATCCAAGAAACCCATCCTATTTACCCCAAATTTGACAGTTACCGTTTTAAGATGTCTAGACCAAAACGCTGCGAATTCATTAACAGTAGTTGGTTTTTCCTCAGACCAGGGACATGGAAGCTCATTCCAATCGATTCAGGGTCCAAAATTTGGTCGAAAATGATACCCTACACGCATAGGTACCAGAAATCTCGAAAACACATTAAAAATGAGTAGATAGATACCCATTTTGACCCATAACTTCTTCCTGTGGCTGCCAATGTTCTGAGACCCATTTAATTGGATTCAGCGTCTACAATTTAGTGGAAAATGATACCCCACACGCCTAGGTATCAAATATCTCGAAAACTCACCTTCGAAATGAGACTCCCTCATAGAATGATGACATACTTGATGATGTTTATAAGATATTTACAAGATATTTACAATGATCCCCTAGATATTTACAATGATCGTTGAATGAGAATGAAGGACCTCTACCTCGTTTCCACCTTGTCTCGCTCCAATCTCCGCCTCGTCTCCACCTTGCCACCGCCTTGCTCGCCCTGGTTTCCACCTCGCCACCGCCTCTCATTCCTGGTTTTCCGCATTGCCCCCGCCCTGTCTCGTGCTGGTCTCCGCCTCGCCTTCACCTTTCCCCACCTTGCCTCCACCTTGTCTCCGCCTCGCCTCCACCTTTCCCCACCTTGTTACCACTTTGTATCCGCCTTGCCTCAGCCTTGGTCTGTTGATACCAGAAATCGTGAAATAAATATTTTAAATTGGTAGATAGTTACCCATTTTGACCCATAACCTCTTCTGGTGTTGCTTATAAGGTGCATACCTGGGGTATTTATTCCTTTGTTTGAATGGATATACATCATATAAATAACTAGAGAAATAACTATAAATTACAATCATGAGCAAATGCTATGTTTCATGATTTTCACCCGTTATTGGTGATTGAAGGACAGTGTAGTCGCTTATCTGAGCACGTTTTGCTTTGCCGTGGCTCATTTCGGAAAAATCTGATTCAGAAATACGAAGAATTTGTCCAACTACTTGCTTCTCTGTTGTTGAGTGAGTCAAATTGATTTCTCGTGTTATTTGATTCAATAACAGTCCCCATTTCAGCTCCTTCGTCATATATCACCATCCAGGACAGGATGAAGTGGGAAGAAAGGTAGTCAGACTTGTTTTCAACGTCTACAACCACAATTATATCCTCGGGTATCACTAACCCGAGGTCGTTAGTCGAATTTCAATATTGAGAAAGCGCCGTGGGTTTTTTTCTTCTCGAGATGATCATTCCGTTTAGATGGGGGTCTATTATGATGGATAACTTCCAGGTGGGCGGCAGTAGCTGCATCATTACCTTTAAAGACACGAGGGGGACCCCCTAGGTCTGGCGACACGTGGTTACCCCAAATCGTTTTAGAGAAGAAAAAACAGGGAAGTCAGGCAATAACAGCTCATTCATAATGTAAGAACCACAGCGTGAAGTTCAAGAATGAAAATTCGATAGTGGTGTCCTTTTTCCTTTTTCCTTGAATCATCAACCTATGTTTTCATGCAAAATGTCAATCTCTCCG